>JALLBI010006645.1:0-12048 GCA_036940125.1 Mediolabrus comicus | reverse complement strand
TGCTTTGTTTGATGCATTAGGTGTCCAGAGAGAAGGTCTACAACACTAGAAACATCAGCAACTACAGATATAACCATCTATCACCTCGCCAATGCGCAAAGATTGTCGGAAGGACAGCATAGGTACTTATAAAGAGCTCGCATAAGAACCATACTTTAGACATGGGGCGTTTACCACATAGACTTGTGAAGCCACCAACACAAATGAATAGACCGGAGTTGTTTATACTAGCGGTACTTGGAACATCTGTTACAATTGGCCTTGCTCAAATGGGATATGATGCGGTGAAAGTTTATCGTGGTGGTAGAAGTAGGGCCGAAGGAGACACAGAAGGGCAAACACAATCAAATACAGCTGGTGCTGCTTGTCCAATGAATTGGGGAAAACAAAACTGATGTTGAAAACATTGGATGTTGTCTGTTGAGATGAGGTCATATCCTGCACTACACAATTGTCTATAATATCATTCTTTGTGAAAATAGCAATGTAAAACAAAATTACTCTTTAAAATACATGATATCTTGCCCTCCCCTCTTCCATCAAAAGCTGGGCGAGTTGTTCTCTATAATATTTCCCTGACTGAAATCATATTGTTGATCCATTCCCCCCCCATTCCCCTCTACTATTGTTTTCTTTCCAACTATAGTTTTGAAATGTTACACCGTGTGAAAAAATACTACAATCAAACTTCCCCCCCCCCCACCCCATCTGTCTATTATTTATCCATTCTTCGCAATATCTGTCAAAATTTCATCCCTCCTTTTAGAGAATTCATTCTGATACGCTCTCACGGCACGGAAACTCTTAGTATCACCCATTTCAGACCCAGCGAGGGATGATATTGCCGCACTTGGACGGAAGTTTGGTCGGGTACGCATCTCTGCCTGATATGCATTAGCGGGTTTGAAGGGACCATGACGTTCGTCGGATAGTTTTTGTGCGTTGATAGAGTTTCTGTCAAATTTTGTAGCGATAAAAAGAAAATAATATAGGATGTGAGTGAGTTGATGTTTGATGTTAAAAGACAAGGTATCGCCCCACAACAAAGTGACAAGATATCTCATATCAAAGTAAAACAATTAAATGAACCCATCCAATAATAATTGATGACAAAGGTATCGAAAGCAGGCAGCAGTCAGCAGTATAATGAATGTTTTTTTTTCGCTGAAATACAATACAATTTTCCACTACATTTTGATAGGCCAAGTTCATGTTGATGATACTCACTCGGACACGCGCTCTGTCATCCATTCCTCCCTATCCTTGTATGTCTCCATACATCCTTTAATCCAGCTAGTTACGGGGTTGCTCATGGTGTTTTCTGTTGATTTGATAGCGCCGCTGGCTTGCGTGTTGTTTGTGTTTTGTGTTTGTGGTGTTAGGTTTCACTGCTCGCTCTCAAGATCCCGGCTATACGCGATATTATTATCGCTATAAAAATGAGACGCCTCATGGCACTTTTTGACACCTTTGTTGACGTGGTGACGAAACCAGAAGGCAAACAAAGCACAAAGCTCACATCTGAATGGGGCAAGATGGCGGCCGCTGTGATGGCTTGATGCCATTTATCTTCATCCAAGCAGCTGAGAGCGCCACACTTCCCTTTGCAAGCCACCCATTGACATACTACAAACAATACACATCATGATAACCGCAGACTGCTCACTAAGGGCAGTACATCCACTGAAGCAGCCTGGTGCTGCATCATCAAACAATTTCTCTCGTAGACCAGGTTTCCTGCGCATCGGCCCAAGATACAACGAAGACTTCATTCAAGTGCATCGATGGGATAAAAACGGAGAGATGCATGATCTATCACTTTACTATCGAGTTTATAATCCATCTCTTATGCATTCGCTCGAGTCGCCACCACTAATTGTTCTGCATGGAGGCCCGTAAGTTCATATATTTCGTTGGTGTTATGCATAGTAGCCTTATGATTCGTTGTCAACATATCTAATGTGTTCATGTCTTACTACCGTTTGATACGCAGGTCCTTGCCTTCTCCATACTTGTATCCTATAGTGCATCATTTGACATCAAGGTCGATCATCTTTTATGACCAAGTTGGATGCGGTCAGAGTAGTCAGCCTCAAGACGAACAACTGTGAGTTACCTAGACGACTGTTCCCCTCTCTTCTGCTTGTTTGCAATCATTCTCTAACTTGTCGGCACATATCACATCAACTGCAGATACTCAATTGAGAACGCTGTGAATGACCTCAAAGAACTTATTCGTGCCTTGAACCTAAATAAGTTTCACATCCTTGGCCATAGCTTCGGTGGAGTTGTGGCATACGAATATGCAAAGTCTTGTCTTGAAGATTGGGACGAAGCGAAAGATGGCGACCAACAACAGCATGAATGTCTGAGTCTTACTCTTTCAAACACACCTGCGGATATGGAGCTGAGCCACACCGTGTCCAGCCGTCTTTTACAGTCGATCATTGACGAAGAAGTTATGTCTGGGATTGACTCCAACACTGCCAGTAACATGTCGGTCTCAAGAATAGCACAAGAAAGGTTCCAGAAACGATATGAATGCAGAACAGAGAACATTCCAGACTCTCTCGTAACTGCTATACAAAGCCGAGGCTTCATCTTTGGCCCTGAGCACGTGCGTGACTACATCGCTCGTCCTCCGACGCACACCCTACTTTCTTCGTCGCCACGAGCCGTAAATTCACCACCAACAAAGCTACTGCCACCCGTTCTACTCATTCGAGGTGAGCACGACTTTGTAACTGAAGAGTGCACAAGTGGCTGGAGAAAGATATTCAACACAGATACAACGCTTGTATATCGTGAAGAAGTGATGTCTAACTGTGCACACTATCCTCATCTTGAGAATCCTCAAGCCTTTTGTGAAATCATCAAATCTCAATGCTTCATCAATGATTACTAGCAAGACAATTCCAAAATATATCATAGCTTTATATCATCATAATCGATAATACATCTGTTGAACTCTACCTATGCATGTACGTCTCGTTTGTGGCGAAGCTTGCACTCTTCTCTCCTTCCAAGCAAGCTAAAATCAAACACTACAAACTCCCATCCATCACCCCATCGAAATGACGAGATGCATGCTAATACGAAATAGACTGCAGGCTGTTATGGGGGTGTCCCTAATAATAATTCTGCTTGCTCTTATTTTTGAGTGGTCATACGTTGAAGCATTCATTTTTTATAAGCAACCAACTCATATCCGATGCGGCACATCATCAAAATCAAACCGACGAACCCATCATATCATCACAACACAATTACATTCCACAACCGCCGACGCTGATAAAACAAACAAGCCCAGTAAGAGTAGTAACAAATCATCTCCAAAGCGTGGAGTCCAGGCTACATCAAGGTCTGTGGCAATTACTGCGCTCGCTAATGCGGCTGCTTCCGCATACAATTCCAGTTCTTCCTCTGGGGCAGGGGCACAAGTGAATGCTGGTTCATTTGCCACTCGGGAGCTCGAACAGGATAACAACTACAAAGAACTAGAGGGGAGAGATCGATCATTTGCTCGTTTACTTGTTGCAACCGTAGAAAGGAGACTGGGACAAATCGATGGCGTGCTTTCCAACTGTTGTAACAAATATCCAAAGGGAAAGCACCGACATCTTGCACAAGCGACTTTAAGAGCTGGCGCTGCTCAATTACTATTTTTGAAAACACCCACCTTTGCCGTGGTTAAAGAAACTGTCGAGGTACTACGGATTCATCACAAACTAACCAATTCATCACCTGTACCTGTGCCTGAGCCAATCATAAAGTTTGTAAATGGAGTTCTGAGAAAGCTATCTGCAACAGTATCAACTCAAGACAACGATGAAGTATTATATGCTCTACAATTACTTGACGAGAAAACATCTCCACGGGACAATATTGCACCTTGGCTTCTTAACAAGTGGGAGGAAGACTGGGGTATAGAGACAACCAAATTGATTTGCGAGGAAATAATGCCTCGCGATGAAAGATCAATAACTCCACATATTGACTTGACGACTAAGTACTCGGCAGCTGGTCTTAATAAGGACAATGAAGATGTATACACTTTGATCGAAAACTTGGGTAACAATGCAAGACTTTTACCACAAGGATCTATTCGAGTTGATTCAGGAGGGGACATTACAACCTGGCACGATTTTGACAAAGGCACGTGGTGGGTGCAAGATGCTGCAGCAACTGTTCCTGCGTTGGTACTGTCAAAAGCATTATATGATAAACACTCTGATCTATCTAATCTTCGTGTAGTCGACATGTGCGCTGCACCCGGAGGGAAAACATCACAACTTCTATCTGCAGGATTTGAACACGTAACTGCAATTGAGGCAAATGCTCGAAGATCCCGAAGATTGAAAGAGAACCTTGAGCGGTTGCGATTTGACAAGGACAAATATGATGTAGTTGTAGAAGAAGGGCAAAAATGGATACCATCAAACAATATTAATGGAATATTAGTTGATGTGCCTTGTAGCGCCACAGGGACTGGGAAGAAACGACCGGATGTGCTTCGGAGAGAGAACGATATAACGGAGTTGCTACTTATTCAAGAGGTACTGGCAACTCATTGCGCAGAAATTTTGCCGCAAGAAGGTATAATGGTCTATGCAACTTGGTAAGTTGTTAGTTGTGTGCATTACAGTATTATTTATGCCCAGCTCTTCAGACCTCCTCATACATACCTATCTATGCCCATCCAGTTCCCTCCTGAAAGAGGAAAGTGAAGCGCAAGTGAAGAAACTAGTTGAAAAGGGCTTGGTTAAGACATTAGAAATAACACCAGATGAAGTTCCAGGATTTGAGGATGCAATTGATGAAAACGGATGGGTACGAGTCATCCCTGGAGTGCTGGATAGGAGCTGCGTAGTGCTGATGGCTTCTTTCTAGCCAGATTAGTCAAGGTTTAAAGTTATGGTTATAGAAAGCTATTGGCTGTTGGAAGTAAATTTTCCATCCTATCTAACAGTTTGTCGACGAGTTACTAGTGGTTTTGGAGCCGAGCCCGTATTCTTCTTTTCGGTTTTCATACGCTTGTTCGCACCACCAGCGTGATTTCTGATATTCTCATCATCTCCAGCTGCTCGCTTTTGGCCCAATTGCCTCCCCATGAAGCTCTTTCTGCTCTTTGTGAGATCGGGAGCTGACATTTTCCTCTCCCTTGTAGCCTTCATTTGTTCTTGTTGGCGCATGGTGTTGAGCGACGCTTCCTTCTTCGCTTGCCAGAGCTGCTGGCGTTCAACTACTGATAACGTAGCCTTCCTTCGTTCAAGTCTTCCCACAACACTTTCAGGAGTTTCAAGAGGGCGTCCATTCCTTCGTTTCCATTCCTCGTTACCAGTAGATGTCTGTGACGTCAAAGTCGTGTCTAATATGAACGACTGTGGTTCTTTTGCATGCATGTTAAACATGTATCGTATCTTCTGAACTCCCCATGTTGTTGCTTCGAGCTCCAACATGGCGTGATACCACGAAATGAGTCGGACTGAAGGATTCTCATCTCCTCGTTTGATCTGTTGAGCAATACATTCGAGTGATCCTTCTCTCTTGAGCTCAGCGACTGTGATGTCTACATTATCAATTCTGTGGGTGTTGATGAAGAGTGTATGATATGAGCTTGGCGAAGAGTTGTGAGTAAATGCTGCGTACGTATCGTAACTCACTGGGTCGATATCATGGCCTTCATCTTATCCCAATCATCATCCGAAACATGATTCTGAGCGTTGTTTGATCTAGTGGATTCCATCTTTTGGCAGCAATGTCTTCTGATTCTCGAAGCCTTTGTGTCTTTGTAGTATTGTATGTAGAGGAAAGAAGTTAGAAGGGTCTGCAACGGCCAAAAAGATTCAAATTCATCAAAGAAGAGTTTAGGTGAAAATGGACTCGCTCTCAGAAATCAAAAAGGAGGAACTGATGAGCAGACAGAGAGGAGGAAACTGTTTACCTTCAGAAGCAAAGTAAAAGGAGCCTCCTCTTTGGTGTCTCTGCAGGCAGAGAGGTATCTAAGAACACATGATATGCTCATCGTGGCCATCGCAACGTGCCCGTTCCGAAAGAATTCACCAAACAAGGAAGAAACAACGACGCAATCGGACACGACTGCATCATGAATCTTCCTTCATTTGTGGAACTGTCAAGAGACCTATTGGAAGTATTAGTAACAACGCTGCCATTGCCAAGACACGAGTGCTGAAACGAATTTCGAAGAATGACACAGCCTTGCACAAACATATGAAGTGGCTAAAGGACTTACAAGAGGATCTGCGAAAGGCCAACGAATCAAAAAGGCACGATGAGCAGCAGAGAATGAAACGAAGGAGTGATTTTATGGAAAGGGAATCCAAGAAGCGCTTGATAAAGAGAGCTGCCAAAGAGGAGGCTCTTCGTGAGGCTGAAGACGAAGAGAATGCACCTCCGACACATTCATGTGCGACTAATTCTTCATCATTAGCAGCAGATGAATCATCCAGCATGAAACCAGCATGGTGTCAGTCAAAAGAGGCTGCCGATACGGCTCAAGAAATGGCAAAAATCAACGAGGAAGCGGATCTTTTAGACTTTGTCCACGACCTCGACTTTGATCAATACAATCAGGATCTTGAGCTGCAGGTACTGCTGGGGCAAGTTAAGGATCGCATAAAGAAGCTTCAACGTGAAAAGAAGAAGGATGAAACGACACTCCAAACATGCGTGGATGTAAGTAATTGTTTGTCTGACTCCAACAGTGTTCTTTACCTGCTTTTTTTTCAATGTTTCCTTACACTACTTATTCCTGGTCCGACTTTTACAGAGTGAAAATGCTGCGGCTCGCGCTGAACAGTTGGATAACCACCAAGTTGTTGTTGATTTTGTACCCTCAAACATTGACACAAATGAGGAAGTGCATGACGATGATCTGAAGTCCATCGCTGAAACTGTCATGACTGAGTCCACTATTCGTTCCATACATAGCCGCAAATCTCTCACCACTCTTGTTAACAAAGCGAGGGAACGATTAATTGGCATGGACACAATCGAGGAGGGTATCACACCGCAACCGAATTTGAGTATCATTATTAACAACGATGGACAAAGGAAGAAAATTGACGTTAACAAGCTCCCATTTATGAATAGAAATCCAGCAATATAAATTTTATCATGTCTCCATACACGACTACCAAACACCCCCCTATCGTCTACCGGATGAACTTGTTCAGAAATCTCTTATGAAAGTCATTCCTCACTGTATCATTGATAAATCTCTTTTTGTTCTGATCGGGTTCGGTCTTTGCTTGATTACGGAACACAACATCGTCATTCCATCGTCTCTTTAGCCTTCCCGATGACGATTCACCCCCCGAATTTAATAATGGATTACCCGTCAGCGCTGCCTCTTCCATCTGTGCCTGTTCCATAGCCGCCGCCTCGGCCTCCTCTTTCGCCTTGGCAGCTGCTCTCTCTTGTCGAATTTTGGCCAACTCTGCTTGAAGTGCCGCCTCTTCATCTTCATCATCACTATCATCATCTAAATCCGAGTCATCATCATCTGACGCATCTAAATCACTCTCATCACTTTCTAAATTATTCACCCCCCCTCCCCCATCATCATCCAAATCACTCCATCGTCCTCCCCCATCATCATTACCATCATCGTCGTCTTCATCGTCATACTTGGCACGTATTTTCTCCTCATCTACATCAGCAGTTTGCTTCAATAATTTCAACCGTCCCCGCTCTTCATTCTCCTCCTCATTTTCAAGTAACAACTGCTCACGTCCCATCCTAACAGCACGCCTTGCACTAATTTCCGCCTTCTCCTCTGCCTCCTTCATTTTTAATAAACTTTCCTGTAATGCCGTGGCCCGATCTGACAATTGTTGTGACCCCTTACGAAATTTGAGTTTGGTGTGAGATGCAAGATCACGTGCCGAGGATTGAGTTGAGACGGCTCCACCTGCTGACCATCCTCCTTCTTGGGCACGTCCTACGGCTGCTTTCCACGTTGGTCTGTGTGCTGTTGTCATGTTGTTTGCTGAAGTCTGTTATGCTGGCTGTGTTATTGCTGTTCGCTGTTAGGTTGGCTTCGTGTTGTTGCCGTACTGGTTTTGAGCTGGTTTAATTTACAGTCGCAAATAATGGGGGGTCCGGATAGGGGGGAAATCTCGGGAATCCGGCTTATCCCCCCTCTAGGTACCTACCTATGAGATACCATAACCTNNNCAACAAGTGCAAAAACATACTGCCTACAATGATCAATGACGATGAATTTGTCGAGGACGGTACTAATGTCCGTGACGATGTTTCAGTGTCAAGTAATGATGACAAAGACAAAGACAAAGGATCTGCTAAAGACAGTTCTTCTTCTCCTCCTTCTCATGATAAATGGATCTGGCTACATCCTGCTTTTCATTGCCTTGTGACAATGGTGGTAAGTGATTCTATATGTTTGCTGACTGTATTTAGGAAAATCTTCTCTAAAACATTTACCTTTTTCTTACACACGTAATATAATATATTACAGGGAACGGGCGTTCTTGGCTTCCCATACGCCACATCTTGGCTGGGATTTGGAGGAGCCGCTGTTCTGATTATAGCTGCTGCTGCGTCTGCATATTACACAGCGTCACTCCTTTCGGGCGTACAAGAGCCTGGCCAGAAGACTTATATGGATATTGCAACTTCAACAGCAATAGGTCTCGGAGGGCGCGGTCTTCTATGTTTTCAACTATGCATTTTCTTTCCTGTAAGTGCCGTGATGATTCTGCTGGGGGGTCAGGCTCTGGTTTCTATTGACTTAATGTCGCAAGGAGCTACCACGTCATATCTTGGGGGCGAGTGTGGTGGATACACCATTGATACGACAGCTTCCAAACTGACTGGAAGAGTCTGGACTGTGATTATGGGCTGCATCGTCCTACTGCTGAGTATGACAAAGGATATGTCAAGCATGTGGCCTGTCTCTGCAGCTGGAACAGTCGCTGTATTTATCATCGTGTTATACTCCATTGTTGGTTCTGGTGTCGTTCTATCTGATGAGAGTATAGTACCTAATTATGATGCACAGGAGTGCATCAAAAATGGTGACAATTATGCTGCAGAACTACTCACAGCTATTGGTTCAATTATATTTGGTTATGGCTTTCACATCGTATTACCAGACATTCAAACCTCGCTGTATGAAACCGATTCAAAAAATGTGCACAAAGACATGAAAAAGGCTATCATATCAGCCTTTTCTATCGCATTCCCATCTTATTTGGTGATTGCTCTGCTCGGCTTTGCAGCGTTTGGCGTGAGTGTAGCATCTGATTTGCTCCTTTCCATGACTCCAGTGTTGTCCAACGCAGCAATGTATGTAGTTTGGGTGTTTGTTATTATCAAAACTGCTACCGAGGGGGCAGTTTACAATCAATCAGCCTTCGTTGTTTGTCGCAGAATTCTGGGTATTTCCAAAAGATCATACGACATTTTATTTCGCTTGGTGTGGGTAGTCGTGGTAAGTCGCTCAAAGTATTGATCTCGTTTCATTGCTTCGCTCAAAAACTCACAATACTTTTCGCTCTAGTCTACTCTTGTGGCGATTTATATTCCCTTTTTCGGAGACCTTACGTCGATCACGGGTGCTTTGGCTACCACACCGATGTCTTTCGTATACCCAGTCGTATTTTGGAATAAAAAGCACAAGGCAGATGCACCAAAATGGAGAATTCGCTTCCATTATGTTTTCATCGCAGTATGGAGCGCTCTCGGAGCATTAGCTCTTGCCGGTGCGATCTGGAGTCTCACCATTAACCTCCGAGCTGAGTGATAATAATGTATTGCATCCTGGTATACATCTCCGTCGGAAGGTCAACAGATCTTTTCTTTTTCTCTCCCAGAGTCCTGGTCACTTGCTAGGGCGACTTGTTTCCTATCTATTTCAATTATTCTGTGTTCCATATGGCTCTACTTTCATCTAAACATAAATCAATAGTTAGTGCATGTTTGGTGATGAAACTCACAACATAAGCATTACCTTATCTCGTGGCCTTTCATCAAATACGTTTTAGCTTGAACTTTAAATCCAGCCAAGCACAGCGATGTGGTCGAGTTTGATGGAGAAGGTGAGGAGATGAGAGGTTATGTATTTATTACTATTACTTTATCCTTTTCCACACAAACAACTATAAATTCAAACTCACAACCATGGCAGTGACACCACTCATCATCTGCCGATTACCCAGCCATTTTACCCTCCTAAGACGAGCCAAAAAAGACTCTCTTTTCATCCTGGAACTTGACCCCAGCAACCAAGAAACAAGAGAAGGAGCAGATGGAGGAGAACGAGTAGCTCATATCATTCATAGTAAGATACATATTATTTCCACGAATTTATGAGGCTCCAGATTGCTCACTCGCTACCAAGCTTTAGCTTTAAACTCCAGATTGCACCAGCAAGAGCTGCTGCTCCGATAGAGGCCCATACAGCGATGAAAACATAATGGAATCGAAGTCTCCATTTCGTTGCATCTGCCTTGTGCTTCATATTCCAAAATACGACGGGATAGATGAACGAGAGCGGAGTTATCGACAGAGCGCCCGTAATTGCCGTAAGGTCTGCGAAGAAGGGAACATACATCGCAACAAGAGTACCAGCGACTACATACACCAAGCGAAATATAACGTCGTATGATCTTTTGGAAATACCCAGAAGTTGGAAACACATAGAAAAGGCTGCCTGATTGATAATTGCCCCTTCAGTAGCCGCTACGATAATAACGAACACCCAAATCACAATCATACCTGCCTCGGATACAACTTTGGTCAACTCCAGAGATAGGAGCAAATCAGATGCGACACTCTCGCCAAACGCAGCAAAGCCGAGCAGAGCGACCACCAAATAGGATAGGAGTGCGATAGAAAAGGCGGCAATGATAGCCTTTTTCATGTCTTTGTGTAAATTGTTCGGATCAGTTTCACTCAGCAGCGAACTTTGAATATCTGGTTGTACAGAGTGATAGCCAAATCCAAATATAATTGAACCAAATGCGGTGAGTAATTCTGCAGCATAGATTTCATTGGCGGCTACACATTCCCTACCATCGTAAGTAGCCTTGTATTTATCAGAAAATGCGATAATAGACCCAACAATAGAGCACAACACGATCGCAATTACAGAAGCAGTTCCTATTGCAGAGATCTGCCACATACTTGACAAATCCTTTGTCATGCTCGGCAAGAGCACGAAACAGCCCATTATCAAAATCCAGACTCGAGCACTCAGCTTGGAAGCTTCCCTATCAATTATAAATTCGCCACAATTGCCTCCAAGATAGGTAACGGTTGCATTGTGTGTCAATAAGTCAATAGCATGCAGAGCCTCACCACCAAGCAGTATCATGATCGCATTTGCCGAAAAGTCCAAGACTAGTCGAAAAAATATAATATGCCACCCACGGGCACCTACTGCTTTTCCAATATCAATGTAAGTCTTCTGATCAGGCTCTTGTAATCCCGAAAGGAGAGACGCTGTGTAATACGCACTTATACAAGCAGTGGTAATCAGCACGGCAGCTCCTCCAAACCCTAACCAGGAAGTGGCGTATGCATACCCAAGAACGCCAACTCCCTTCATGAGAATGAGAGAAGATGGACAGAAAGTAATAATGTTTGTCAGAGCCAAATCTAACCTCCACCATCACCAACATACGTATCATCCTATCAATATCAACTTACCACCAGTGTCACAAGGCAATGAAAAGTAGCTTTAAGCCAGATCCATTTATGGTGTGGAGGAGGAGGAGCAGAATCACTTTTTGTAGTTCCGTCATCATGATTCATTTTGTCAGAATATGTAACTGTACCGTTCTCAACGAATTCATCGTCGTTGATCATCGTCGGCATCTGAGTCTCGGCAGCGGCAGCAGGCGGTACGGTCATGATTATTTTATCTTGATGTTTCAATAGTGGTAGGGTAGTGGGAAAGTAAGTAAGAGTAACAGTAAAACTGAAACTGAATCTGAATGCTTGGATTTGGATCCTTGTCCTTGCGTTGATATCTCTCAATGGATGTACTTACCTATGTTGTGG
>JALLBI010003943.1:0-13278 GCA_036940125.1 Mediolabrus comicus | reverse complement strand
CAGGAAAGGTATTAGAACTTCCCAATGCTCTCTCCTAGCATAATCTAGTGGTGTATGCCCTCGTTTGTCACTCAACAGTAACAACTCCGGACATGTTTCCATCAATAAATCCATAAGATCGACGTCAACTGTCGCACGCCAGCATGCATCGTGCATCGGAGTACGACCATAATCATCCCGCACCTTAATTGATACACCCGCTTCCTTCACAAGGAATGCCACAACATCTGTATGACTTCTCCGGCACGCAAGATGAATCAATGTCTCACCGAACCGATTACCACACTGCAAGTTCGAACCAGCCTCTGCTAACCGTTTCAAAGCCTCAACATCATTCGATCGCACAGCATCAACTGCCTCTTGAATATACATTTCTTCACTCTCTACGAAGAAATCAGCAGGCATATCGACTGTTGGTTTGATAGTGGCATCTTCCCCACGTGATGATAGTGCATCTTTCACAACATCGATTGGTTTCTTGTCAATTTGTACATTTTGGAACTTGATCCGATCAGGAAGTTCGGAAATAATTACAGTTTCAACACAAGATGCAGTTGCTTCGCTCGTTCCACGCTGCAGAGGAGGAGCGGGATACTCCTCAGCGGTAACTTGGATAGGTGATTTTGATATGTTTTCCGTCATAACTTCCTCTTCTTGTACAGGNATACTCCTCAGCGGTAACTTGGATAGGTGATTTTGATATGTTTTCCGTCATAACTTCCTCTTCTTGTACAGGCTTTTCAATGGATGCAACCGGCTCCGAAGCACTATCATTATCCCTTTGTAGATCCGCTTTCAATTGATGTGCAGTGGCGGCTGCCTTCCCAGCTGTATCCTGGGTCGATATCATAGACTGGATCCAACTACTACTCGACGTGTTGCGTTTCATTCCATTCATCCCAACCTTCGACGAGGCTCGACGTAACCCCATTTGAGCAGCCGATGCTGAGCCAGACGAAAAACTTTGATTACGCATATTATTCAGGCCCGATGATACACTGCGCATATTCAGACCTGACATTGAATTCTGATGACGACTCAAATTCAATCCCGAAGCAAAACTTTGGTTGCGCATGTTCATATTCTTTAAGTTTGATGTCGATGAGAAGGACTGATTCCGCATATTCAAACCCGAGGGACGTGAACCATGCAATCGCAAGTTTTCCATACTGGTATGTACACTAACGTGACTATCCGATCTTTGTATCTTGTTACATGATGTAGATGAGGCAACAGAAGGTGTGCGTGATGAAACGACTGTGTCATCTTCTAAGTTTGTGGAGGAACGGCGTTTTCTCATGGAGAATTCATTCGGTAACCCAGTAGACGAAGGAGACGACCCATTACTCATTTGGCGCTGCAATAAAAACTGTTGATTCATACGCTCTTGAATGGCCATCTGTTGACGTAATTGTACTGATTGATTCGCTTTACGAAGACGATCTATTTCCGCTAGAGAAACAGCTTGTCTTTGCATGGATGAGGCACTTGATAATTTTGGATGATAGTGAAGGTTAGGAACCATTTGTTGCTGCATTTGAGCCTGCTGCTGCTGCTGTTGCTGCTGCTGTTGAAGGAGTACCTGGGCTACAAAGTCTTGCGCCGAAGACCCCAATTGCATTGGAGAAGGATTGTGATATGTCCTCTGAACATCCATCGAAGTAGGCGATTTATTATTAGTAGTGGAAGTTTGACTTTGAATCAACTCTTGAAGTAACTTTTCTTGAGATGGGTCTAAGGGCGTACGTGATGGAGAGCCTTCAGTATTGGACAGTCGACGCAATAAATCATTTCGGGCTGACGACTGAGACTGAGCTGGTGCAAGAGTAGGTGAGGCCTTGGATGTTTTGGTTTCATCAACAGGTTTTAACTGTGAGACAGATGAAGAACTCTTCAAGGTGGCAGATATGTTTGCCGACGCAACATGAGTTCCTATCCCAGCCCATTTGTTTATTGATGCATTCAGGGCAGATTTCTGTTCCGTTGTCATGTTGGCCATGGCAGGAGAAGTCGTTTTGGTAGTAGTAGCCGCAGTAGCGGGTGGAGTTCCATCTGATTCAGCCTTCTTGGCTGCCATGCGTTCCTCCATCATTTTCAACAAGGGATTATCAGGCGTTCCTCTGACTGGATTATATGACGACGAAGAAGAACACATTGAAGAAGTAACCGTTTGATGACCACCGATGTTGGAAAATATTTGATTAGGTGCTCTCATTTGCAACCTAGATTTTTCAGGCACCGCATTTAGGGAGTTCATCGATGCATGTCGAAACTCTTGCATAGAGGCCACACGAATGTTGGATGTGCCTCTTCCAGTGCCTCCAGCTGTGACCATGCGTGATAATATGCTGGAGTCAAGTGGTTGTTGTTGACCTACAGGAACGCTATTACTAGCGGCGGTTCTTGAGGACATTTGCTGCAGCGGAGAGAGCCCTCCTTGGGCTTGTTGGTTTGCAGTCATTTGATGGAGAGGAGATCGCCGCGTAGGTTGAGTAGGTAAAGACGATTGGCCATCTTCCTCAAGAGAGGTAGATGCCTTCACCAAGAGGGAAAGCGGATCATACGTGGAATTCGCCGAGTTTATTGACGACGACAACGATTGAGAAGATGACTGTGGTTGCGGCGACATGGTGTTTTTCATCCCTTTTTCATCAACAAGTTGCGTTCTTCCAAAGCAATGTTCCTCCTCGTGGTCGTCTTATCAAAGGAGAAACTTTGTTTGAATTACTTATCCTGCTAATGCAATAATGGTTTGTTGACCCCATCTGCAATGACTAAAGCCGCCTATGTTCATGTAAAGTATATAAGTAGGGTGGCTTGCTGACTCTTGCTGACTCTTGCTGCAAGCAATTCAACACAAAGCACAAGGGAACATGAAAGCGTGGTGACAATGGGACCTGCTGGTGGTGAACCGGCTGCATGTGCCTGCTGTTTTGGGCAGAAGGCAGTCCGAACACATCATTCGAATAGTGTTGTTTGTCAAGTTCAATGACAAAGAACACCGGAGAAAGTGTACCACGTCATTATTGAAAAGGTGCAACTTTTTAGACTTTACACATCCTTTACGATTAGATTGAGACATTCATCTGAGATGCCCCAAACAGCAGGGACTCCTTTTCAATTGACCCAAAGATCGAGGAGTGCGTGTTGCTTCAACTTGACGGGCACCTGCTTTGGAAACATCCATGTCAAGCCGCTAACAACTGCTCCTACTACCAACACCACTTATCAAATATGAAGACCGCTATCGTTGCCTCTCTTGTCGCTGGTGCGGCTGCTTTTGCCCCCGCTGCCAACAAGGTATGTTGTCGTGAAATTATTTCAAAGACATAACGATAGATTGGCAAGAAAGAAAGCACATCTTCTTTGTAGAATTAGCACTTTGAAGAGATGAAATGAATCGATTTAAAGCAATCGGTTTCTGTGTAATGTGTTTCTTATCAACTACTGCTCATATATTATGTTGCGTTTTCATCCTGCTCACATGTATTGTGTTTTCACTCTCCTTTTCCAGCCTGTTAGCACCCAACTTTCCGCTGCCCTTGATGAAATTGGAGGATCCTCCATGCCACTTCCCAACTTTGATCCCTTTAAACTTGCCGAGTCGGGATCCGATGAAACTCTCCGTTGGTACCGTGCCGCTGAACTCAAGCACGGCCGTTGTGCTATGGTGGCAACTGTTGGATACCTCACCAACACTGCCGGATACCACTTCCCCGGTATGCTCTCTAGTGACATTAGCTTCGAGTCACTCTCTACCATGAGCCCACCTGAGGCTTGGGCTGCCGTCCCTATTTCTGGCAAGGCCCAAATCTTGGCCACCATCTTCGCTGCAGAGTTGATTACTGAGGGATATCAGGGAACTCATTACATGAAGGGGGGAGAATACCCCACCATGGTCTTCCCCGCAATTGACTTTTCTGGAGTTAGCAAGGAGAAAATGGAGAGAAAGAGAACATCTGAATTGAACAATGGACGTCTTGCCCAGATTGCTATTCTTTCCTTCATTTCGGAACATTACATCCCTGGATCTGTCCCAGTCCTAGCTAACATGCCTGCCTTCCATTAAACACTGTCGTTGTGCTTTGTGCAAAAGCAAGGTGCACAGCTCAAATGGCAGCTCACACAAAAGAATGCTGTCTGAACCTAACCCCGAAAAGTATGTTGTAAATAGATTACTTTCAAAAGAAGTAGTTTACATGTTGTATGTATCCTACACCACAAAACATTTCAACCCAATGAAACAAATGGTTTGCCTTCCAGCAATCTTGATTCAAGAACANTGTTTTCTGTCTTGAGGCAGACCTTAGCAGCATTCACTCCTTGCTTGAAAGTCAACTCTGCCATAAAGATCATTCCCGTGGTAGTCTTCATCGAGAAATAGGCAACTTCCTGACCTTCGGCATTGGGTACTGGACGACGAGCAATCAAAAAGATGTTGTAAGCCTTGAATTTGGCAGCTACCTGATCAATATCAGTCGACGTAGGTGGAAGATCAGACACGGTGGAAAACAATTCTTTGTCATCATTGATAGACTTCCAAGATTCAATGAAGGCGGTGCGTTCCAATGTCCCATCAGCAGAGAATAAGGCCTCGAAGGCAAAGTTGGCGGCGAAGTAGAAGACAAGTCCAGTTGCCATATTCTTGACAGCCACTTGGATCTGAGGCGATGCGGGTTGACCAGCAGGCGCCTGAACCAACATGTTAGGATTATTCACAAGCTCCACGGTCTGCTTGCCAGATCCTCCCATGGGAATAGGAGGATTGCAAATAATCTGCTGGTTGGCAGGGCTGAATCCAAAGGCATTCTTGTTAAGTTGGATAGCCAAGTTGGAAATAGGAACATTGCTTGAAATGTTGCGGATATCAAGCTCAAGCTTGACAGCACCATTAACTTGACGGAATCCAGCCCATAGTTCGATACCTCCAGACTTTTCGGGGGTACAAACTTTGGACATACGTGCTTCCGGAGCAGCTGCGCCACCGCCACTACCTCCAAAGAGATCATCCATACCACTACTGGCTGGCGCCTGGTTGTCGTTGACAGAGAGTCCACCCATATCAAGAAGATCACCACCACCGCCGCCATTCACGTCATTCTCATCTTCATAATCTTCCTCGTCTCCTTCATCAACGTCTTCGTCGTCATCCATGTCAGACACAGGACTGCGCTTGGCCCTCACAACGAACGCCTCCGGGGGCTTGTGGTAAATACTACTCAAGGTAGCAATCTGGCCAACCAACACGTTCAACAAATTGGGTTCCAAGCGGAAGGTATCATCTTCAATGACAGGCTTGTCACCCAATACGACCAACTTGGCAGCCTCGGGATCAGTAGACAACAATCTCCAATAGATGAAGCCACGGTCACGCAAGTCAGGATTATCACTCTCCTCGGTCGCCAAGTCCAACACTCTTTGGACCATATCTTGTGTCTCTTCGGGATTCTTGAGGAAACACTTCACAGTGGCCGTCAACAATTGCAACTGAACGGTAGGGTCTTCCTCTTCAAACGTTTCAAGGAAGGTATCTAACAATTCATCCGCATTGTCAATACGCTCGGCGTACTCCCCAATAATCCAGATCATAGAAGCCTTGGCCTGAGGTTCATCCAACGTATCAAGATTATCACACAGGGTGGCGATGATGGATTCATAACGGTTGGGATAACGACGGAAAATGTCCTTAATAACAATGACAGACTCCTGCACTACGTAGTTGACCTTAGTCTGGATCAATTCAAGGAGGACACCAATACAACGTTCAGCGGCACGCTCCAATTTGACAGCACAACGTCCAATGGCAGATACCGCCTTGCGAACAAAATCAACATCGACCTCGGTGGCATACTCCTTAAGTTCCAAAAGAACTTGATCAATATTCTTTTCGGACACAAGTTTAATAATAATCTCCAACTTTTCCATCTTGACGTAAATAGGGTCATTGTACTTGCAGAAGAAGACCTTGATTTCATTTTCAAGGATACTAGGGCGCTTCTGTACAATCAAGTTGATGTTTCGTAGTGCCACATACTGAATTTCAGGCTCAGAGTTAAGCAATGTTACCAGGGGGGGAGCAAGCTTCCTAGTTAATGCGCGAATACTCTCTTGGTTGGCCCCTCCACCCGCGGCCATGACATCCATGTAACTTAGGATCACTTTTACGGCACTCATGACCACAGCACTATTGGCATGCTGTAAACGGGGAGTAACACGTTCAATAATGCCCTCAGCCTCACGTGCATCTCCGGGGACGTACTTGGCAAGAGAGTCAAGAATAAACACCTGTCCCCACTCGGTACATTCATTCAATGCGGCAAGTAGCTTTTGCAACACCGACGCACTAATCTTCATAACATCCCGACCAGACGTTTCCGAAATTTCAGATAGGGCGGCAACGCCATTGGCCACAACACTGGGATTTGAGTCGGAGATCAAATCATGGAGTGTCTCAATAAATCCACGTTCCTGTACCAACTCGGGTGCAATATCATACAACTTCGCTACACAAACTGCAGCCGTCTTCCTAACATACGGATCATCGTCACGTAGTGCCCGTCCCAATGGTTCACATAAATATTCTGTAATCCTATCTACACGGATACACCCCATAGTCCTAACAGCCAAGGCCCGAATTAATGGATTAGAATCATTGGCATCCTTCACAAACGTATTAACTGCCAGCAATGTGAGTTCAGGTTGACTCTTGGCATAATTAATCAGATACAAATATACCAATTTTTTCAATTCAATATTTTCAGTTTGGGCACAGTTTAATACATCGGTGAATAGTCCAGAAACATCCTTCCCGACTGTCATGGACGCAATGACTTTTTTAACCGCGTCTCTTTTAACGTTGCGGTCGGTGGAGTGGAGTTCTGTACGGAGTTCATGGAGTTCACCCTTCTTTTGGGTGGTGAAGAAGCGTGAGTCGCTCCCTCCTTGGTCTTTGGGGGCCATGGTTGTTGTTAATATTAATTAATGCCTATGATTCAATTATCTACCTAGCGGTTAGCGTAGGGCTCATCGTTTTATCATTATTTTCGATTTTGCCGATTTTGAAGATCCGAAAGTGTACATGTGGGCCATAGTAAGCTTTTGGTACATTGAGAAAGCCACCTGCCACCTAAAAGGGGGTAATCCCGACAACCCCTTAACCGTTAGATCGCCCCTAACGTAGCCACGGCGAATCTTAGAACTTCTTAGACTCCGCCCACTCAACTGCTCTCATTTTTTTACAATCAATTTATGGCGAGCAACGAGTGCACAAAAGCAACAGCTACATAAAACCATCAAAACGGTGATGCCAAATGCAAGAGTTGGGGCCATGCCCCAGCCTAATAACCACCAAAATAACTATCCTCCGGGTCGTGGAACCTGGAGGAATAGAGCACAGCAGGGTGGATGCTCGATAGAGGTGAGATAGTTAAAAATTTCAAAGCCTACACGGGTCCGGTTTTGAATGGGAGCGCCCACTCCGATTGTTTCATAGCATCCTACCGAAATTTGATGTCATGAAACAATCGGAGTGTATCCATCTTATGCTCACTTTTCTATATCCGTATTGATACACTCCACGACATACCAAATCAAACAGGATCTCAAACGCCAAACAGCTATACGGTTGGCCCAAGAGAACCCAGATGATGCATATGATTATGCGACCTCCTCTCAGCGCCATCCAACACAGCAGCATCAGCACAATCGTGGTCGTTATTCTTCAATACCTCAATATGGCGGCAACGCTGCAAATATGTCACCAAATCCAAATGTAACGCATCAATATTCACGACATGATTATACTACTGCCACAACGCAACAAACTTATTCTTCTCATCACTATTCTTCATCACCTCGAGTGGCTCCGTCAAGGAATTATACTGATGCGCAGTTAGGTCTGGGTGGTGGAGGACGAGGTGGTGGACAACCACTGATGCAGCAATATCCTCCTGCTGTACCATCATCTATGAGATCACCAAATCCACAACAATATCAGCAACAACGACAATATGGTACACCAAGAGCACCCGATCATGAATTAGCATTAAAAGATCGAGGGAGTGCTGAGAATAGTGATGCATCGGATGGGGAACATCATCAAAATCATCAGAAGGGATACAATGGACATCTTGCTTCGAAGGGTTCCTATGGAAGCAGTAATACTAATTCTACTCGATCTCATGATCGTGGTAATGTTAAGCCATTTAAGGGACGAGGGAAACAATCCCCTTATGATGAAAGAGGGACACCTGTTAGAGATGGAAACAATAATATTGAGGTGAGTTCAAACTACTTTTCATACTTCTTTCTTCCGTGCGTACCTCTTCTAACATCTTCATTATACCCCTCTGCCACAACATCATCAGCGGCAACAAATTATTTTTTCACCAAATCAAAGAGATATAGGGGCATCTACTCCAACTTCAGTGTACTCTGAACCCTCTCGTCACCAAGGTGGCCATCGTTCTCAACCAAATAGTCCCCACCATCTCCAAGGTAGCGGTGCTGGTGCGAGACAAAACATCCATCAAGGGGGATTTCGCCCTCGTCCCAAGGGAAATGGACATTATAGTCACCAAAGACATGGTGCGCAGGGTCAGAACAAAATGATGCCACATGGTCTCACAGTGCAAGAGCTCAAGGAGATGACTCGAGCACGACTAGCAGCCGATGGCGATGTCGGAGAAGTTTCCTCCGTCCACTCCGGTGGCACTCATGGTTCATCATCACAAAGTGGATCGGCCATGTATGCGAATGTCATTCCATCTCAATCGAGTGAACCTCTAACTCGGAATCTTGTCCAGACCAATGATTCTATACGGTTGACTCAATCGTTTACCAATGGAAAGCCATCGATGCACCAATATCAACAACAACAAACACGTCAGTACCAATACTCCAGTAACCCTAGGCACCCTAGTCCTGTATTTGGTGCCTCATCAGTGTCGAGTCAATTTAATAATGCGATGCAAAGTCCGAAACCGATCAGTCCTAGCTGGGAAACTGGAAGTGTTGCCTCTACATTAGCGTCAGAATATCAGGACGTAAACATGTTGACGAACAGTGGTGGTGGTGGGGCTAACATGCCCTTTGCATCACCCATGAGTTGGGCTGGTGGTGAGGGAACTTCCTTGGCGGTGAATCGTTCTCGGTGTCATTCCGCCGAGGCTTCGCCTATACGGCCCACTGGGGGCGTTGTGAGTGTACCACTCAGTGCAGATGCCAATAGACGTCGGTGCCTTACCACGTCACCCATGGCAAGGATGGATCGTGTTAATGAAGACTCGCCGTTTTGGTTTTCGGATGGTGACAAGCAGCGTTTGGCCATCCCTCAATTGTCGCAAAGACGCGGTATCCACCTTGCACCTTCCGCCTTTTCGGATACGTCCTCGTCTCCGCCGGTTGGAAGTGCATTCCAGCCTATTGGGAAAGAAGTGCAGGCCGGTCTACCATTCTCTAATCAAAGGCCCCTGAAACTCTCCACCAACGATCGATTGATGTCAATGGAGAGTCATGGTCATGGGGAATTGCCTTCATCAATGGCAGAAGCTGTATTGAATAGCCTAACAGGTGCCCCTCCTAACATTGGTGCAATTGGTGGTGAGTTGATTGGGTCATCACCATTCCGTCCATTGAAGAATCAGCAGCTTGATGAAGTTGGAGAATCACCATTCCGTGCACTGAACGATAACATCTTGTCAGCAAGTGGCTCTGGTAGTGAGTCATTGCTATCGAGTGGGGAATCAAACCGTGTAATATTGGCAACTCATTCATGGGGAGGTGGGGGAAATGATGAGGCTACCAGCATGAGTCATGACTTTAACACGTTGTTGAATATTGGTGAACCTGCTGCGTCACTATCCCCATTACGAGGGAGGGCAAATACAGATCCTGTAGCTCAAATTTCTTCACCTCTCCCAGGGTTTCCTCAAATGGATTCCAACTCTAACTTTTCTGGCCAGCATGGTTAGTAAGTATGAAAATGACTCTTTATTAGCGAAAAGAGGGAGTCATTGATATAGAAGTTGTAGCTACTTCACTTTTACCTCGGGGATATAGGTATGATATATCATATGGGGATATATGTTATGTAAACATTTTCGCTCTTGTTTTGATTGAAGATCGATAGGAAAAATATATATTAAATAATTTGCTTGTTGTCGGTGTTATGTGGGGGTTCAGCACCTTTGATGAACTTTTAAGAAAAAGAAAATAAAATTCTGTATACGAGATTGATAGATATAGGCGATGAAATAACTATTACTTCTTTGCACTATTTGATTCTGTCTACTTCTTTTGACTGTTGAGAAATTGATAATTAGCTTCTTTTTATCTTTGTCTCTCACTTCAAAATCTCCTTCAAAATCTCCTTCAAAATCTCCTTCAAACTCCTCCACGCACCTGGCCAACGAAGAAGCCTCATCCTTGGCAAATACCAGCATCACCATAAGTCCTGGTTCTTCTATAGCTTTATTTTCAATTTCATTATTATTTCTTCCCATTAGCTACCGCTTCTTCTTCTTTTTCTTTCGCCTCTGCCTCCTGCTTGACCCTCAACTTCTCCTCCTGATCTTCCACAGCCTCCTCCTTCGCCACAATCGTCGCATCAGCCTTTTGAAATGCCGCACCATGCAACTTCTTCATTAAAAATGCTCTTGCACCCTTATCCCAATCAGAATTTAACATCCCATACATTAAACTATCACGATTGGCCTCCTTTACAATCATATGTTTGTATAATGTACCCTCTTGGGTAAATCCTAAACGTTGGGGTAATCGTTTCCCACGTACATCCTGTGTATCAATACAGATTTGGATACGACGATATCCATATGCAAATAATCGATCGAGTAATAGGAAACATCCCTCAAGTTGTTCTACAGATCCATCACTTGACGGTTTAACAATTGGTAATTCCATTTGAATTGTCAAGTTTTTAGGATCATCATTGGTTAAATGAATAACGCCAACCAAACGATTCGTAACAAATTCTACAATTGCAAATGCAGCACAATTCTGCTTTTCCAATTGGAACACTCCCGATTCAACCATAGATTGTGCATTCTTAAATGGACCATAATCTAAAAATCCCCAAACTTCATCAGGATTATATGCCTTGTGTTCATTACATGCATTACCCGATGTAATTTCCCATAATTCATTACAGTGTCGTGATGATTCTAATGGTTCTAGACGGACAGTCCGTCCAATGATATCATGTGGTCGTTCCTTGAATAGTGTTGAATAGCGTTCATCTGATTCATGTGATTTACCAGCTAGTGATTCATACATGCGAGCATAGGACCAACGATAAGTGAGTGTGGTGTGTGATCCACATCCCGCGTAGGCACGTGCATATGCCTCAAATCGATGATTGGGACGTCCACCTAATATTGGACCGGAGGGTTTATCTTGACATCGTTTGTATGCCTTGATGTAATTTGCTTCATATTCCTTGTCCATGGCGGCCTTGTTAGATGGTGCTACTGTCATTAACATTTTGGTCAAGTTGGTAAATTCAGTAGTAGTAGTGGCAGTAGTATTCGAAGATTCATCATGAAGATTATGACCATAATTAGTCTTCATCATCCACTCACGTCCCTCCAACAATCGTTCCAAAAGCAACGGCCTACGCTTCCTTTGACTCACACTATCCGGTGGTGTGACCAACTCACCACTCCTAGCCTGTTCTTCAATACGTTTCCATGACCCACCAAGTGTTAATAATGTCAAGACGGCAATGACAGTGAAAGTGAAGGTGATACATCCAAAGAGTATGCCGTATTTTTGAGCGGGGGGCATATCGAGTAGACCGAAGGCGGCAAGGATGTCATTGATGGAGCCTATGGAGGAGAAGGCATCACGGAGTTTGTCTATGTCGGAGAGCTGCTGGGTGTTGGTGGTCGCCATGGTTGCTGGATTATTTGGTTTTTGGCTCCTTTTGGCATTGGTTTTGGAAGTGAAGTGCGAGGGAGAGAGGCGTGAAAAATTGGGACTCCTCTTCCCGTGACACTTTCGATGATTTTCGGAGCCGATCCAAAAAAAAACAACAACAAATCAACGCAACAAAACACCTCCTATCAAGAGATTGTACAGTAAAGAACGCTTTATTCAAGTGTATAATCATCATGGATACAGTATTTGGAGTTTCCTATAATGGCGGAGGTGCGTAGAGGCTTGAGATTTTGAGCAATTAGCTGGAGCTCTTGTGTAGGCGAACTGCGTATGCGGCTTATTTTTTTTGTTGCCGGGCCGGCATTGCATTGGCTTGCCGTTTGCTATCATCTGTCAAAGATATCAACTATAAGGCAGATAGCACTGTCTGTCTTTTCTGGTTGGTTGTTTATATTTATATTATCTTTGTTTTGATGCGACTGTACAAAACTCGCATAAAATTGATGTATGTCTCTCAAATCTCTCTCTCTCTCACCAAAAATATAATCACATCAACTTCCAAATATTATATCAGTCATCCTTGCCACCGATCAAGTCAACGCCCGTTCTATCCTAATGTATCAACAAAATCTCGATAAAATTGCAGAACTATCCTCCCATTCAGCCATGGGCGTGTCCGGACCAAACTGTGACCTAGTCAATTTTTCCGAGTACATTTCCAAGAATCTCAAATTGTACGAACTATCTAACGATGGACAACAATTATCGACACATGCCCAGGCCAACTTTTGTCGAGGTGAGTTGGCCAAGGCACTACGTAAGGGTCCATTTCAGGTGAATATTATTCTGGGGGGGTATGATGAAAAGACAGAGAACGGCGGATCACTGTATGTTATGGATTATCTCGGCTCATGCACCAAGGCCAAGTACGGCGCTCAAGGATATGCATCCAACTTCTGTTTGTCAATTATGGATAGAGATTGGGACGATAATATGACGGAAGATCAGGCTGTGAAGGTTGTTGAACATTGTATCCAAGAGTTGCAAATGAGATTCTTGATCAATCAGAGTAATTTTATTATTAAGGTGATTGATAAGGAGGGGGTGAGGACACTCAAATTTGGTTCTGATCCGGCGGATAACTAAAAGACATTGGAGTGATGAAGTGTGTTGAGAATAAATTTAGTTGCAGGGGGGTTCCTTCTGTTTCGGTATGGAGTATGTATACTCTAATATTTATATATATATGATTACACTTGTGCCACCTCCAACCCTAACTAGAGAGGCTGGAGCTAGCCCTTTCTTGCTGAGATGGGATACACGGTACCATAATCATCTGTAAAGATGAGAGATCATGTGAGAGGAATCATGAGGGACAATATA
>JALLBI010003276.1:0-12020 GCA_036940125.1 Mediolabrus comicus | reverse complement strand
GACAAATACTACTTTCTTCCTCAACGACTAGATGGGTCTAAAAGAATAAAGGGAATAAGCATCTCTTCTGGTAATAACGAGCCATGTGCACCTTGACACTTACAACCTTTGCAAAATTGTTCGTCTTCCGACGGAGTGACAAGTGTCGTCTTATCAATAGAAATGGCCACAAAATCTCCAAGACGTGGTCTTACTTTCATACTCATACTTTTTGGTCCGAATAATCCATTGTCTATTGCCTCATCAATTGTAAGTAATAAGAAGTGTTGATGTAATTCATCAATTGCGTGCCATCGTTGCTGTAATAGTCTTTGTAGACCAGCTCGGCAGTGCAGGTAGGCATGTCGTCCCTTGCCATGTACACCTATGCAGGCATACTCCAATAGCTCTAAAATGCACTTGGGTAAGGCAATCATATCTTGGGGATGTACTGTCACGTGACCATGATCTGCCGTGACTACAACTGTTGCATCAATTGCTTCTTCTATTACTCTGCTGCTTGCGCTCACATCATCATCATACTTTCCAGACAGCAACGCATCCCGATCACCAAGTATTCTCCAAAATCGTTCCGTTTCACTCTCAATCCCCATAATTACATTCTTAACCTCATCATGCTCCACTCCAAGTGCATGACAATGCTTGTCAGGATGAGCCGTATACAGATATGTGAATGTTGATTCACCACATCTTTCAGCCTTGGCTATTGAATCGAGTGCAGCATTTATCCCATCATGATAGTACTTTATTGCATCGTTTGATCCCTCAGGTTGTCCAAGAGTATCAAATGCAGTCTCTTCAATCTTGGCAGTTTCAAATAGTGTTTTTGAGGNTCCAAGAGTATCAAATGCAGTCTCTTCAATCTTGGCAGTTTCAAATAGTGTTTTTGAGGAGTGTTGTGTTGTTGATTTTCCCATTTGCCATTCCGAAAAGTCAGTTGCATCACTATACTTTCTCTTCTTTGTATTATCGTACTCGTCATTCTTATTGTTTGTGCCCTGAGACCATTCTTGATAATCATCACCATTGTATGCATTAATATACATCATTCTTCTCCAATTAGTTGCCGTCTTTGAGTCAGATGACATCATCACGCGCCTTGCCCACGGCTCTTCCACAAAGATCTCATCCCAAGAATCAAATCCCATTTCGGAAGCCAATTTACCCGATCGAGCATCTTTGATATGATCAGATAATACCAATAATTGTACTGGAGGATGAGCATTATCACTGTGATTGTAACCACCGGGGAAGTCACATCCCTTCTTATCACGTAAGTTCCAACCCGGCATACCATGCCGTCCTGGCCATGATGCAGTTGCCAATGTTGTTAATGCTGCGGGAGTTGTGGATGGGAATACTGCTCGTAATCGTGTTGGATTATTGTGTCGATGAAAGAAGGATGATGATTGCTTCGCTTGTTGTTGTAGAGTATTCTGAAGGAGAGAATTGCCCATGCCATCACATAAGATTAACACAATATGTCTTCGATGAAATGATATATCTTTATTTGCGCCGCTACCACTGCTGTTTTTGATAGGGCCGTCTTCTTGATGTCGCCTTCCTCCTCCAATCTCTGCAGCAAGTTGCAATCTTCTAGTTTGTATATCTTCATCTGTCAGTGCCGACATGCTGCTGCTACATCTCAGTCCATCATCCTCTGCTTCGTCGCTGGTACCGAGAGGAGTTACTCCACAACAAATCATTGCCAATGAAGCGGCCAAATCAACAAAGTTTAGCGTTGTTAAGTCATTTGGATTGGGTGCTGTCGTAAGCGATGATGTTTGTGAGAAAAAATCTTTGGAAAGATACGGATGCACAAGCTGCCCCGTGGCGAAGAAAGATCTGAGTCTGCTTACATCATCGTCAGAGACAACAGCTGCAGAAGACTTCTCCGTCAATGGATTGGAACCGTTCATAGTAATGTTTCTCTTCCATTAGTAAACATGTTGTATCGACTAAGTGAAAAGTTAATTAAAGTTGGGTGGAGAGACCTGATGAGTCCCATCCGGCACTCACAATCTCTCATCCACAGATCTGCACTTTCACCTGCAGTTTTAATGGTTCTATGTTGGTAATAGCAAGTCCATTCTACTTTTAGTTTATTCTCGACACATTTTATTGACTTGCGCTTCTTCGTTTTCAACACTCATAATACGTATATTAGCCTACTAACATTCGAACTCTCATATCACAGTTCCAATCATCTTCATTCATCTTCATCTTCATCTCACATAGACATAGCAAATCAAAGTTTGCCAAAGTCAACATCAATCTGAGAGTAATCTACACGGTAATATCCATCCTCTTCATTCTTGGTCACGGCATGAGGTGCAAGTTCAAGCAAATCTTGGGCCATGACTCCAACAAAAGTGCTCTTGGTGTCAAGTGCTCTGCTATCGGCCAACTTGATCCCATCACGATATTGAAAGGAGTAGATAGGAATGCCAGTGGAGGATTCGCCGATGAGATTAACGTTGTGCTTGAGACGTCTGTCGGAATATAAAGCACCTACTCCTGTAACAACATTTTCAGCCAGCACATTCAATCCATACGTAAGATTTTCACGAGGATAAATAACGTCATCATCGCTCAGTGCTAGGCTTTTTTTGAGATCTGGAATGGTCCAGGCACCTGGTGAGTCAAAGTTATCAGCGATGAATATCGATGGTATATCAGGCATACCCCCATCCAACAACAGCAACTGGCTCCGCACATTTTTCGCCTGAGCAATACTGGCCAAGTCAGTGGCATCGAAGGCCAAGATCACTCCGTTTGATTCCTGGAAATCAGAATCGACTAACCTATTGGGAGTCTCTGCACCTGCACCTGCAGCTAAACTCCGCGCTGTAACTAAAATATCCTTGTATCTTGTATCACCAATAATGATTTCAGCGGTGGGAATGGCAGCGGCAACTTTTCCTGTGCTTGCAAAGGCACTAACAGTGATCATATCAAACTGCAATGGTTGCGTTTCGTCTCCAGGATCAGACTCGGATGATAATAAAACCGCGTTCAATGCACCTCCAGATACACCACCAACAGATGCAGCACCAAAATCTGCAGATTCTTGGGCAGGAGCAATGCCTTGAATGAAGCTTGGTTCCAAGAGCATGAATGATTCTGCTCTAGTGATGGGTTTGGGAGCACCATTCGCAGCTAAGCTCAATTCCAGACTCGTGCAGTCTTCATTCACGGCCATGGCGGCGGAATGGCCTTCGCTCCACAACGCCGCTGAAAATAGTTGAGCACCGGAGAAAAGCCAGTTGGCTGTAGGGTCTTGGCAGTCAACTAGAGCTAGTTGGCCATTGAAATTGTCTTCAATTGGTTCAGGAGAAACAAGCTGTTGTTCCGTTAAAGCGGAGAGTACGGTAAAGGAAGCAGAGAGACCAGCATTACCCTGACCAATACCTGGTCCAATAGCGGCTAAACCGATTGCTAAACCAGCAGCAATAACTGATGCTGCACTAGGGATGGAATCATCAAGCTTCCTATCATTATCACCGTTTCCGTTGGCATCTGCTTCAGTACCAATGTTGGCAAAGACAAGGGCAGCGCCCAGTTGGGCCGATAGTGGGATTTTGGCAGCAACAAGTGTTGTTTCACCATCAGACTCCGATCCGATTCTGACGTAGCCTGATCCCCCCAATGTGCCCCAACTCGACTCCATATTCTCATTACCATAACCAACTTGGAAGAAGGCGGGGCAGCCAACTTTCTTGTCACAATTGATTAGGCTAAGCATATCACCCCCATGAGCTGCTACGCCAAGGCAACGTCCCAAGTTCACAGGACTCTCCAACTTAATGACCTCACCATCATCATAAACTTGATGAATTAACCACCTTTGATCTTTGTCTTCAGGATCACATTCCTGAACGTTGTTTGCAAAGAGAATATCACCGAAGCTTGCTCCAGAGGTACAATGTCTAGGACAACTGGCCAGTCCCAATAGGTATTGATTGTTGACAATCTTGTTAGATGATTCCTTGATCTTGTTTGGTGCTGCCTTGGCCTTGGTAGCTTTTGATGATGCCATGGCTGTGGGTAGAGAGAGTAGGCATGATGCCGAGAAGGCGACGATAGAAGTAGAAGCTTTGGTCGCCGATGCTGTGACGCCGGTGGGTAGAGAGATTAGGCATGATGCCGAGAAGATGCAGCCGATGATGTATTTGAGTAGTTTCATGGTGATGTCGGAACGGTATGATGGCGATTACGATGAAGACTGACTCTCCGCTGGATGCTGCGCGATGATTGAAGAGAGCGCGGCGTTGATGAATATGTTGTTATTCTGATGATCCCGAATAGTTGGATGATCGATGAGTTGCTCAACGACGGAACGAATGGTCCTTATGTTGTGTAATGGTTCGCCTCTTGAGATGATTGCACAACTTCTTGGCGCCGTGAGCGCCCTAAAGTTGGACTTTGATCGGAAGAAGTTGCCAAAATTGTCGAGCAGAACACGCGCCCATTGATTTACCAACCTGTGATCCCACCATCATGCCCTGCCTGCTTGCGTCCACAAATCTACACACTTCACTTTCTCTTCACCATGTCGCCGCCGCTGCCGCATAATACCCATGAAAACGGCAGTGCCCCAACAACAACTCTTCGCGGAGTCCTCTTTCGCTGCACTATTCGGGGAGGCCATGCCACGCTCGCTATAGTTCCATCAAGTAGTGAAAATGGCTCCGACAAAAGTGATGATGAAGATAGCAGCAGCGTTGTCATTATTGTTGTGCAACTTGGTGGCAATCAATGGAAGAAGACATATCAAGATGATGGCACTGTTGCAGACAGCGAATTGAATACTACTGAGAATGATAGAAGTGATGATTTTGCCAACAGCATTTCACAGATGCGATCTAATATTCGACGGATGTGTAAACTGGGCAAAGAGCTCGAATTTATTGGAAACTTTGCACATGATGTATCACCTGATACAAAAGAACCAAGCGACAATAGCAACAATAGTAGAAAGGATTGGAATGCATACCAAAGAAGAAAATTCATTGTCAATTATGACTTGCAATCATGTCAGGATAATATCAAGGTGACACAAGTGTGTAAATGGGATGCAACGAAATGCCAACAGTTACGATCTAAATTCTTTGATGGTACGATGACTAAGCAGCACCAGCAACAGAAGAAGAAGCAACAACCACCGACTAAAAAGAAAAGACGGAATGATAACATTAATCTCTCTGCCATCAATGATAGGAGTGATGAAAATAAGCAAGAACATCATTATCAGTCACATGCAGCTGCGAAGGGAAAAACAAAACGTATCCAGGGAGAAGTCCTGGCAGATTTTGTGTTATGGATGCTATCTACAATACACAACGATGATGACACTACTGATAACGATATAATGAAGCAATCTGCAGGACTAGAGAGTGCAAACAAGATAATCAAAGAAGAACAGATTTATGAAGAAATTGGGTTGAAGAAGAAGCTGCTTCCTGCAGATCAAAAGTATTTATTCATTGAGCGGTGGAGAGCCCTTCATCCTTCGTTGAGTTCATCATCGCGAGACATTTCAGCAAATGTTCAAGCTAGGAATGAAAGAATGGCAGAAAGGCTTAGGAAGCGTAGCACTGACATTATAAGCAACAGTGGTAGCAATAGCAGCAGCGGCGACAATAGCCAACAGGATGTCTTCGACTCTCAACAGCATCATCTCTGTGGCATTCTAGATGCTGCAGGTGGTGCCGGTCACGTCAGTCTTGCACTCTCGTTACGTGGGATCCATTCTACCATTGTCGATCCACGACCAACTATTGGCAAATTACCCGGACGTGATCGCAAAGTGCTTAAGAAATCTAAATCGAAAGTCCCATTCTCAACCTATCGTGCGTGGTTTGGATCGAAGCCTGAGGGTGTTGATACTGTGTACAGAGAAGGTCGCTTGTCCTCGGAAACATTCTTGCCGGAGTCGGAGCGGAGTAGCAATAACGATGGTCAACTTCCAATTTGTTCCATGACATCCAAGGATAGGTTGTTACCCAATTGCGCTGCGATAGTAGCCTTACATCCCGATGAGGCAACTGGAGTTATTGTTCAGACTGCAGTTGAGAATAAGATCCCGTTCTGCGTCGTTCCATGTTGTGTTTTTAGTAGACTATTTCCCGAACGTATTAATCCAGGAGGGAAAGGTGGAGTTGTTAGCACGTATTATGAATTGATAGATTGGTTGGTTGCTTTACATCCGGAAATAAGAGTGACGACTTTGCCTTTTGAGGGTGCCAACATTGCTGTTTGGGCATCAAGCTACTGTTGAAAGAGAATTGGGTGCTGCTCGAACTTCAAGTTAGGTTATTTCACCAAACAATAAACCAATAAAGAGCACAGCAAATCAAGTACGAAATGTACGAAACAACGAATTAATTGCGACCCTGCGCACGACGGATCTCATCAGTCTGTAACGGCATAATCTCATCCTCTCCCTCCTCATACTTATGTCCCTGCGCAACCTCTTCCCATTGTCCATCATCACGTCCACCACCNCTCATCCTCTCCCTCCTCATACTTATGTCCCTGCGCAACCTCTTCCCATTGTCCATCATCACGTCCACCACCGCCACGATCACCACCACCGCCGCCACCACCAAACGAATCATCACGTCTATGATGCTGAACCAAAACACTTGCCCTAATAATCACTACGGGGTATTGAATCTCATTCCCATGATCCTTATCCACTGGAATCGTACTAATATCATTCAACATATCAAACCCTTCCACAACTTTACCAAAGCATGGGTCAGCCTCATTGTGTAAATCATAATTATCAGCTTGTCCACCTGGACCATGAGCAACACTATTATCTCTCATATTGATATAAAAGTCTGGTCCGCCCGGTCGACCCATATATCCAAGAGTCCACTGTACATGTGGGTACTTCGTCGAATATTCTTGGTAGGATACATTTTCCAATGCCTTATCTACAAACCACTCATGGGCCTCAACACGATGATATCCAAAGGTCATTATATGTCCAGGATTGGTAATAAGTTCATTCCCATCCCATAGACCATGATGAACTTGTTGAATGAATAGGTTGACAGAGTGTGGCATCAAGTCGAGGGGGGCCAATTCAATAATAAGTTTGTTACGGATGCGAGGCCATTTGTCCGGTGGGTCGGNGCATCAAGTCGAGGGGTGCCAATTCAATAATAAGTTTGTTACGGATGCGAGGCCATTTGTCCGGTGGGTCGGCAGTGTTCACCTTGGGATATTCGAGTAACATTTCAACTTTGTGTGGACCAGGTCCAAACCTTGTGTATTTTGACAAAATTTTGAATGATGGGGGATTAATATGAGAGTTGACGTCAACAAAAGCACATACACGACAAACCAAACAATTAATAATACATAATACAACAACATAAACTCACCACTCCTCCGCCTCTCTCCAACTCTCCCGTCCAATCTTCGTTTCCAACCGTTCCACCACATCCCATAATGCTCTCTCCCGTTTCTTCATATATGCCTCAACCTCACCTTTCCCATCAACCATACTTTTATACTTCTCACTATCACGTGTGGCATCCTCTAATGCATATCGTGTATGATCAATCTTCTTTAATAGATTTTGTTTCTCACGTTCTTTTTCATTTAAAGCATCTTGTAATATTTTATGTCTATTTGACATTTCAGTATATTTAGAAGTTAATGATGAAATTTGTGATGTAATACGTGCATTGGCCTCAAGCAAACGTGATTTTTCAGCCACGGTATTGTCACGATTGGAAGTGGTACGTTGTGCAGTACGTTGTTGATGATCTTCAAGTGTTTGTTTGGATAATTCAATTTGTGTTTGAATACGTAATGTGGAGGAACGGAAATGGAGTGTTGTGGCTAGAAGTGTGCAGATTGTTAATCCTAGTAATAGAGGGAGGATGTTGTTGCCCTTTGTGATGAAGGCAAGGGGGTTGAATGATGGAGCAGTGAATGACTTCTTTTTGTTGTGTTGGAATGGATTTGACGTGTTTGGACTCCCCCCTCCTCCACCACCGCTGCCGCCGTAGCTATCGAAATTGATGGCCCTTTGAGACCCCATTTGTTGACTTCCGCCGCCACCCATGCCTCCATATGCACCACCGCCTGCATTGCTATAAGCCGGTGGAGCAGTGTGATATCCAGCGGCGGCAGATGGCATGTTATTATTATTACCCGCAGCGTAGGGAGAGGCAACGGCCGCAGCAGCTGGAGTGTTGTAACCACCGCCGCCATATGCGCTCGGATATCCCGACGCCATTGCCGCTGCAGGAGGCTGCTGCTGATGATTATGAGGAGTGCCATACGAAGAGGGAGGCGAGGGACGTTGCTGCTGCTGTTGACCGCCGTAATAACCGCCACCGCCACCATATTGATTATTTACAACGCCGCCGCCGCCACTTCCAGCTGAAGGAGGTGAAGCTCCGTATCCATACGTGCCACCACCGCCCACTGAGGCAGCAGATGGCGAAGAGCCATATCCACTGGCACCATACGCTCCACCGCCTCCTTCGTTGGTCGACTCGGAGGGCCGTTGTCCGCGTTGCCTCAATGACATGGTTCACAACTTCTTGTGTTTTGGTTTAGTTTGTTGTTTGTTGTGGTTGAGTTGGGCACGTATTTAATCAAAAATACGTGCCCCTCAGCACGTCGGCCAAATTTGGCGCGGAGGCTCAACATCTCTTCCAATCATCTGAACGCCGCCAATGTTCAATCCATACAAAAGTTAGACCACCGAGACCTCAACGCTATGATTCATAATAATGCCGCTTCGCCATAAGCCAATAGCACTGTTGTATCCCTACAACATTCTATTCAACAGCCGTGCGTCAACCAAGAAGTCGTCTAGTTCCCCGAGCCCTAGTTCGTAGCCTACACTACACCTACACAACCAAGAAGTCGTCTAATTCTCGGTAGCTCGCCGTCTACCGTCTACCTACATAAGAATGATCTTTGATAAGAAAGCTCTACTCGCACTCGGCATCGCTTGTGCTGCTTGCCCCTTCTCTCACGCTTCCAAAGGAGGAAAGAACCCTCCTCACTCCTCCAAAGCACACAAGGAAAGCACTCCATTCTTCGTGGCATCGGCCGCATGTGCTCAAAAATGTATCAGTGCAGAGTTTGAACCTGATCATCACTTGCTCACGAATGCCATCCAGCAGTGTGATGCAAAGAGCTCCCGTCAAATGTGGGATATTGTTTCGGATGGTACGTTCGTCAAGGTGAAGAGTGTTGCTGCAAGTGCTGACTCAACCAATGGTGACTGGTGCCTTGGTGTTGTTCCGCAGACTGATGGTTTCATGTTAATGGGCATGATGATTAAACCCTTGCTAGGCGAAGCAAATGACATGACTTTGGGTGCAGCAGAATTTGTTGGAAATATGGCTGTCGAAGGGAGAATGTGGATTAGCTCCAACTTCGTCATGCCTAATGCGCTGGGCACCCCGATGGCGATGAACTTGTATCTGGGTGGCGACGGCTGGGTTGGCGATGACATGTGCAGCAACGGCAGCAAGCTTGGTCTTGTTTCCTGCGACCATCAAGCATCCAATTGGTCTAGCACGGATGGTCAACTGATTTCTCCATTCTGCTGGGGTATCGGCCACTCATCCTTCTTGAGTGTCAACGAAGGATGCACCGACTTGCATCTTAGCACGACTTCGGATGGTGCTACTGCCATTTCAAGGTCAGAGACATTCATGGCAGTTACTCAAGATTTCGTTGAAACTATTCCTCCTCCTCCTGTTCCGACCTACCATCCAACTTATAATCCGACCACAGCGACCACTACTCCGTCTGGTAGTATTCCTAGAGGAAGTGGTTATATCGATTGTTCACAATACGACAAGGACCAATGCGTCGGACCAGACTGTATTTGGTCCAACGTTATGGGAGAATGCGAGTCTCCTTAAAGTTGCTTGTGGAAATTTTGGCCTCGCATTCGACGACGACCTCCTTCTGTCCGGCTAACCTTTCCAATTTTATATCCGGCTTCCCAATACACATGATTATTTGTCTAACATTGATACCAAAAGAAGTAGTACTAGTAATAACGTCGTAGTAAACCTATTGCAATATCTAAACCTATTGCTCCTAGTTTTATCTCGCCATTTTGGTCAAGTCAAGATAGATGAACACAAATAATATCAACTATTGATCCTACCTCCTACCTCATCCTCATCACTTCTCCTACATTGGATGAACTTATGACGTAACGAGAAGTGAAGTCGAAGCACTCTTACATGGTGCATCCAGCGTCTTCCATCTGTTTGATGAGATCTTCCAATTCTGCAATACGACTCTGCAACTCAGCGTAATTCATAGTCTCGGCAGTGGTCGGGGGTGAGGTAGGAGAAGATGAAGGAGGCGACACAGGCATATTAGTAGGCTGCGGAGAAGGGGAGTGGGCTGCGCGATTCAATTCAGAGTCAAAAGATGTGGTGAGTTTAGTGGGTCTGAGTCGGTTGACATCGGTAGCTGCAAATGCAAAAGAAGTATTGCTGCATGCGAATTTGGAGAATCAAGTGCCGATGAAAGATCCTTAGGAGCAGATGATGTTTGTGTAGGCGACATATATCGTGTATGAATTAAAGATGAGAATGTAGATAGGTCAATCTATCATCTACGTTACATAGAACAACCAACAACACACACATACATCCTAATAATCCTAATTGGCTGTTTGATTCGCACCTCCAGCTCCTCTCAAGGACAACACAGCAACAGTATCTCCAATGTTAAGGACCATGTGAGCCCAACCTCGGGGTACATACATAAGATCTCCAGCTCGTTGGATGCAGTCATGTCCATGAGTGCGGATCTCCTCCTTGCGATCATCCTTGTGGTACAAATTACGGATCCAGTTTGCAGAGTCGAGCTGGATTGGATTTCGAACATCCCTTGTCATCGACTTGAGTCTTGCAGAATTAGAAATCCTTTCTGCATCGTACAAAATCCACCTCTTCGCACCAAATACAACAACGTTCCAAGCAGCATCGTGACGATGGAAGGTCAATCCCTGCGCATCATGTCCAATGGCAATCGCCAAGTGATCCTTCCACACCTTATCCTCAGGGATACTGGACTGAGTAACTGCCTCACGATCTTCATAATACATACGTGTTGGCATGGGAAGAGGCGTACAATCAGCTAGAAAGTTTTCAACTTCAGGCATGCCTAGTGTGTGAAAGACATATTTCGATGTAGTATGCATCCAGTTTAACACATAGTCAGAGATTGTTGTCCTCCTCAAGCCACCACCTTGACCAAGCTCCTTCGAATTGCCCATACCTACGACCATATCGGGGTACCTTTTCATCAATTCTTCCTTTGTCCAGTGCTGCAACGCTGACCAGTTCTCTGTGACGTTTTTAACCATCACTGGTGTCTCTCCCTCCCACATCCGCTTCTCCTCCCACTCTTCGACGGTAACGATTGGTAAACGGCACACGCTCGGGTCGTTGTCATGATCAAATTCCTCGTAGGATGCAGGAGCTTCCTCCCANTAAACGGCATACGCTCGGGTCGTTGTCATGATCAAATTCCTCGTAGGATGCAGGAGCTTCCTCCCAAGTTTTGTATTGACCTAGTTCAATATTTCCAACCGCCTCCTCACGGTCTAGTTTGATTTCTCCACCCTCAGGTTGTGCATTATTTGTAGTGCCGACACGATTTAAGTTGGCATAATATGCCACTGCTACTACTACCGCGGATATCACACTTTTGCTTATTGATCTGTGATGGCTCGTAGCGGTTTTGTCGCCACTGCCACTGACGCCGCCATCGGCTGGTGCTTTTGTTCTCTTATTGTCCAACATGAGGATGATGTTAGTAATGATAGCAGAGGGTTATGATTAGAAAGCCATTATCGGTATGAGAACGGCAGGCGAAGGCGGGGGCTCAAGCTCTTCTTGGATCTTGGCTGGCCGCGCCAAATTTGGCCGATGGAGTGGCCAAAGTTCATGCGGCACACGCCATTATTTTTGGCGTGGCACCACGTTTTCTGAGTCCCGTGAAAAAAA
>JALLBI010002853.1:0-15880 GCA_036940125.1 Mediolabrus comicus | reverse complement strand
GAACATAGACCTTTCTTACTGCCAATTGCAGCATATCTATCCCATACTAGACGTTAGACTGTAATCTGTTCAGAATCAGCAGCAGCAACATTGCTCTTAATGCCTCAACTTGATTTCGCAATGACTTATTCTCTTGCTCCAGTTTTGCCACCTTCTTTTGAAATCACAAGTCTCCGTCATGTCCACGGGTGTTCCGATCTCGTCTTGACCCATATCTTCATCCTCTCACCAGATCCATAGTCATAACAGCTGTCTTTCTTCCCACCACCCTTGTCAGCACCCTCACTGCTGTTTCCCCATCCAAATTGACTTCCTGTAAATTCCTGCATTTCATCCTTTTTTCTTGGATGACTTTTCACCTCCACCACCTACCTCCCTCTTCTTCCTTGGTAGAGAATGAGCAACAAACACCTTCAACGCATCCTTAACTCTATCCAAATGACCGTCAAATTTAGTCCTCTTAAAGTTGCCCATCCCTTCACCCTCCACCAACTCTTCACACCATTGGCGGCGCAACGTCGCACCCTCAACTTTTACCATCCTTTGAGCTGGCGTACCAGTCGAGCTTTTGCTGAGATGTGTACTTTTCACCAGTGGGTTTCTTCGCCCCTCCTTCTCCTCCTCCTATAAGAGCATCTGTTTGCATTCGGACTACTCACAGACCAGAGTCACTCCGATCAAATAATAAAAATGCGGCGTGCTCGCTTGAGGAGAAGAGAGAAGTAAAAATCGGCAGTCGTGACATGGGTGGAGAATATGGCATCGAATTGGCATCGTGGTTGCTCAATCATTCTACTGTATCTAATTTAGCATATGTCGGAGATAGACACAATCACGAGTTCTACTTTCGACCATTGATCAGTGCAATAAACGAACACAAAAGTCTGCGCAGAGTTGAATTAAATTTCATTCATGCCATTGCTGGCGAGGAGGATTCTAGCAAAGCTGGGTGCGAAATGTTATGCTCGATTCTTGAGAACAACACGGAGCTCGAGTTCGTTACTTTCCAATGCAATCGTCTCAAAGTACCTACCGACGCCTCGAGGATGACTGAAGCATTAAAAAGGGTTGCTCAAAACTGGTTTGCTTGGACATAACCAATAATACATGGACCATGCGTGGATGGGGAGAAATGAGGAACGAAGTTGATGCTCACAAGTGGTCATCCCATGTAGTCTCGGAGGTATTGAACGTCAACCCAACTTGACTGTCAAAGTTGGTGATTTCAATGCAAACTATCGGATTGGTCCGAGAAAATGAGATCAAAAGGAGCCATGATTATTATGGTTTTATCATGACAGCGTTGGCCACTACTGGATTGCACTGACGAATACATTATTTCACTAAGTACACATCACTATTCACTTCTCTGTGCACATACCGACTGTTCATCTTGCTTTCATGTCGCTATTGAAGTATGAACGCTTTCATCATCATCTCCTGTCACATCATGCATACACAGGATTTCTATTTTATTTTTTAGTTGATGATTGTCGTTCGGGGGCCTCAATGATAATGTGGCCTATTGCGATTATTGCGCTCAATGTAACCATTCCGCATCCTTGCGTTCCCTCCTCTTGCTGCCTCAATTCTCATATTTGATTCAGCCATTTTTACCACCCCATAAACACCTCCTGCTGCAGCACCATAAATGGCAAACAAATATGACGTTACAAATGCAAATGCAGCAGTGGCTGCGGTGACGAAAAAGAATAGTGCAGTGAGAGGATTGGCTTGGTATGTCGAAATGATACTCCACAACCCAAACACAAAGATGAATAACGCCATAATCAGCCCCATGCTAAAGTTGATGAGAACTTGCATGAGCATTTTGAGTCCGTACTCAATGATGGATTCATCACGGCTCATCGATCTCATTCCCATAAACATTGCATCCCACATGCTCTGCCTCTGGGCGAACTTTTTTCCACTGTAGAAGTAATCCCAAAAACTATCTTTCACTTCATTCACACCAACTTCCGAAAATAGACNACTTTTTTCCACTGTAGAAGTAATCCCAAAAACTATCTTTCACTTCATTCACACCAACTTCCGAAAATAGACCAGCGATGGACTTGGCGTCACTCATACGGGCATTTCCCTCAGCCTTGATCTCATCCCACTCTAACTTTCGCCTATCCATGATTGCCTTGTAATGCTGGCAGTGTGCATCGCACGAGAGCCAACCTTTGGAATGATAATAATTGGCATATGCTGTGTGATATTTAGACGCCGCGGTATATTCTGCCTGAAGATCGATCGTATTCATTATTTGATTGTATTGCCGCTGCTGTTCAAATGTTAACTTCGTACCAGACCCAACGAGGCAAATAATGCACAAAATAAACACCCCATAAACATAGCTGAACGTTAGGACTTTGTGCCTCTTGGCAAACCGTTTTGCGACGGTCACAATAGCTGAGCTCACGTCACCAACAACGATAGCATCGGCTTGATTATTATTCCTGTTCATTATTTCACAGTAATAAGTAAGAGAGCTGTCGGTAGGCTCCGTTGGGATCTTTTGCGTTCAAGAGATCGATAGAAGTGCAGGGAAAATAGAAAACGGGCGGGCGGTGGAATCGAGAATGGCCTCTTTGCAAAAACAAAGACAAACAGCTTTGGCTTTGGCTTTGGCTTTGGTTTTGGCTTTATCTTTATGCTTTACGGATGACATATTATGGTGTGTGTGTAAACTAAAATTTTAAAGTACCACACGTCTGGTGGGCCGCAAGGGCTAACTGACTCAGGGGGCCCAATAATCATTAATGATTGACTGGGATTTCCAACGCAGCGCGAAAGCCCTCGTTAAAACACTAAATCAGATTCATGTCGACAGTATCACTTCATCATTAGCTTCGGAATTGACTTCTTGGGTTGTAGAGACTAGACGTGATGGAGAAGGTGGTGGTAGTGCTTGCAATGAAATAATTTATCTTTACCATCCTCCTGTGTTAATTTGTCCAAATAATAAACACCACAGCAGTATTACGTCTGACGAGGACGAACAACTAGATTTCGATTCTGAGTTGGATGAATCTGCAGTGTTGAACAATCACAGTACAGTGGATTTTACCGAGTGGTCATTCAGTGTAGTATTTCATGAAATATGGCGTGTGCCTACATTGTATTTTGACGTAAATGGTAGCGATGGAACCCCAATTACCAGGGAGGAAGTAGTAAGATTAGTGAGCGATTCTATGACAGAGGAGCAATCATGGGACTTCATATCTCAAGAAGAGCATCCAATGACTGGTTCTCCAAGTTTCTTCCTTCATCCATGTCAGACTGTTGCCAAGATGGAGTTACTACTACCACAGGAACATAATCTCTGTCCTTTGCTCAGCTGGATGTCGATGATTTTGCCATCTGTTGGGTGCTCGATTAATCCTATTGTTTATAATGAAGCTATGAAGAGAATGTCTTCAAGCAGGTCCTAAGTAACTAACTTCTTCTTACACTCTATCACACCTCAAGTAAAACGTCGTCCGAGACAAAAAGAGTGGTACAGATAGCAGAGTGTGTTGTGAAAAATGATGCTACTAAGAAGATACTTCCTATGATACTTTGGGCTTCATTGACTTCACTTCGAAAATCTGTCCCCAATATTTCCGTTTAATCCAATTCCCAACCCTAACCCTATGGCTTCAATGTCAATCTCTTCACCGCTGTTGGTGCTACCACCAAAAATATCCAAGTTGTTCAGCATTCCTGGCAGGACAGTGTTCATTCCGTTATCGTCCTCGCCATCTTCGCCATCAACGAGTTCAAAAAGCCGGCCTCGATGCCCTCTGCCACGACTTCCACTTCCAGGTCCACTCTCCCATGGGTTGGATGGGAATGCCATTTCTTGTGACACGCTAGCGAACTGGGGCGGTGGTCCAGGTGATCGAGGGGAGTAAGGCGAAGTAATGGGTTCGTTTTGTAGTCCTGGCAAGTTTGTCACGGGGGGCATATTGTTGCTCATCATTGCTACATCCGACCTCATCGATCGCCTAATGGCATCGACAGAAGAGGGATTTAGGGGAAAGTGACGTTTCCCCGCCTCATTCTGTATCAGCAGGAACATGCTGCTTGATTTCGAAAAGTTGCAATTTCCGGCAGGAATCACTTCCATGAAAGATATGAATCCATTTTGATCTCCGCATAGACGAGGATCCAAAGCTCGAAGATTATCTGCTGACAGTGTAGTTGTTGCATTCACGAAACAATCCGATGATAGAACAACACCAAATGAAAGTGGCACGTTGATTTGGCTTTCCATCAGGTCAATGATTTTACGACAACATAGAGATGACGTGTTATTCTCCGGAGGTGCAACCACTATCACAGATGCTCCTGAACGGGTCAAAATAGATTCAACGCCGCCGTTGTCTTTCCCAAATGGAGACAGCCCACCGAAGGCTGCATCGACATCTGGAAACATTGCGCAAAAGTAATTATTGCCACGAACACTGACTGAGTCACTGTAAGTCTCAAGGGACGCATTCAGACCTTTCGCTAGAAAATCTACCGTTTGCGAGGGCAAGTGGCAGATCATCTCAGTCTGATCTGCGATCGCCGCGATGATCTCGTGACGTCGGACTGCAGAAAATATTGCTGACATCAATCTGTTCTGTTGCCCAACATGACGCCGAGCTAATGAATTGAACAAGCTTAATGGGATAGATACTCGAGATTTTCCAGACCAATCAACAACCACATTATTCCCATCTTCCATACCTGCAACATTGATGTTGGAATCAGTCCAATTTGGAGGCACTTGCTGCTCGCACTTAGAACGGAATTCAACTACCTCCTTCGCTAGAGAAAAACATAGCTCTGACATAGCTGCACCAGCGTCTCTTAGAACTTCGATGCTAGGCACACTCATGTTGTACCTACTATCGTCAACTGATCGACGACTCTCAGAAATGAATTGACGCTGAAGGTACTCTTTCAGATATGCTTCATCCTCCCAACTAGGAATCACAGGATCCAAAAATGAATCTGAGCCGTGAGATGCACGGATGATCCAACGGTACAGAACTGTGCGTAGAGTACGTTCGTCAATCACCCGCAGAGGATGATTAGTTGAAGATGAACGAGCATCAGAACATTGTCGAAAAAGCTCATGTAATTTTTCCAAACGAAACACGGAAACTGGCGGCAGCTCGACAGATGTCGACGACACTAACGGAGGGATTGCAGGTGGTGATGATACGAAATTTGATGTCACTGTCATGCTCGGGGGCGGAGTTTGAGCGTCGAACCCAGACAGGCCATGCAAACTGTCACTCCTGACACTATTACTTTCTAGATCAGAGCTGTTTTGAGTTGGTGGTTGGGACCCGAAGTCTAAAAACCCAAGCACATCATTCGCCATGTTAGCAAGCTGATCGTCAACAGAAATGTTCGGTTGTGAATTCAATCTTTGCGTAGGATTTGGTGTCACAGGCAAGCTATCAGTGGTAGAATTCTCTGTAGAGTGCGTACTCTCGTCGGATCGTAGTTTGGTCCTTGAAACATTCGTAGAGTCAGGTGTGACAGACGGAGATTTCGACGATTGCCCACCCTTCTTACCCTCCTTGGTTGAAGCACTAGCTTTAGGTTGCGTCACCTGTTGCCCATTAGCAGTAGGAGAGGAGGCCTTGTTTTCCCATCCACGCTTGTTCTTGGGAGTAGCTCCAACATTTACCGCAGACTTTGGTGTCGAGGGAACACGGGATTGTTGAGTAGGAACCTTCGGGTTGTCACCAGGTATCTTTTTGGATGGTATCGGGTTATCACCTGGGATTCTTTTCGGAATAGGATTGTCCCCCGGTATCCTTTTCGGTTGTATCGGGTTGTCACCAGGAATCTTTTTCGGAATGGGATCCCCAGGAATCTTTTTCGGGGTCGTTGTCTTTTTCGAGGCGCTGTTAGATTTCTTTGCGCCTTCGGATTTAGCCACAGCACTTTCACCGCTCTTCTTAGACTTAGGCTCCTTGCCTTCTGCCCACTTCAGATTTATCTTCGCATCCGCTTGTTTTTTACTTGGAGTTGGTTGCGGCGACGGTGAAGAGAGAGACACCTCTCTACTTCGATTTGCTTTCTTACCAGATGAAGGACTTTCCTTCTTCTTAGATTTCGGTTCAGGATTGGTCTGAGTTAGTGAAGCAATAGGATGAGAAGCACTCGTCAACTCAACGACCTTTTCTTTCTTTGCCTTTGCAGCTGCTTCTTCCTTCGCTTTCGCTTCTTTCTCTGCTGCCTTCGCCGCGGCTACCGCCGCCGCTGCTGCTTCCTTTTGCATTTCTTCCTCTTTAGCCTTTTCAGCTTTCAGCTGGCGTTCACGCTCTTTCTTCTTCTTTTTCTTCTTGCTGCTTTTACTAGTCTCCGTCTTTGCATTCTCCTCAGCTTCAAGCTCAAGCAGTAAGGCCTCTTCAGCCGCGCGCGCATCTTCCTCGGCCTTCGCAATGGACTTCTTTCCCTTTTTCTTCTTATTTTTGGGGGTCACAAGAACCTCGTCAGTAGTCTGAGGGATGACGTCATCGTGAAGGGCAACCACAGCACCACTTCCTTCAACATTAGCATCGTCGCTTTCACCACCATCACTGTCATCATTGTCACCGTATGGTCCTGTGCCCTCTCGTTTGTGCTGCTTCAACCGCAAATTAATCAATAGACGGGCACGCTGGACTTTCTTTCGATCCCTGGAACAGCGGGGAATACTAGCGTTGTAATCAGTCACCATTTCAACGGCCGCATCAATCATATCCTGCTCCACAAGAATAGCAAGGGCCGTATCCCCCTTCTTCGTCGTGACAGTATGGTCGGCTCCATGACGAAGGAGGAGGATACACGTTTCAGGGAGACCTTTCGTCGCTGCCTGCAATAGTGCCGACAGCGTTGGATCATCCTCCTCCGTCGGGGCGCCCTCCTCAAGTAGCAAACGGACAACCTCATCGTGTCCTTTATATGCCGCGATGCTTAGTGGACTCCAACCAGTATCGGTGCATTTGCATGGATCTGCACCGAACCGTAATAATTCACCCACAGCTTTATCCTGCCCATGATTTGCGGCAGTCAACAAAGGTGTCTCCCTCCATTTATTCAAAGCATGGACGTCAGCATTTCCTCCAAGCAACTGCGTTACGGCACTAAGGTGCCCAGGCTTGCTACCCGCACACGCCTTGTGAAGAGGTGTTGATAAGTCTTCCGTTACACGACAATTCACTGGTGCCTTAGCTGCCAACAGCAACCTTACAATATCAGAATAGCCTTTGTGCGCTGCAAATGTTAACGCAGACCAACCCGCTTCACTACACAAGCTGGGATCTGCGCCAGACTTCAATAGAGCCTTCACTGCCTCAACGTGTCCATTATTTGCCGCAATTAATAGCGGAGTTTCTCTCCATTTATTGCTAGCATTGACGTCAGCGCCCTTTTCAAGAAGTAGACTGAGAACCTCAAGATTGCCGGGGGAGACCGGTCCAGGACTGTTGTCGTTTGCATTACCTTTTCCATTGCTGTTCCCTCCATCAACTGACGATGATGCAGAAGAATTTGATGATGAAGACTGTCCACCATCCCCCGTAGCCGAACAGGCAGTATGCAAGGGTGTGTACAAATCATCCTTGAACTGACAATTCACTCTTGCATTCTGTTTCAAACACACACGAACCGCATCGGCATTCCCCTCTTCAACAGCACACTTCAAATATAATTCCGCATCCTCTGGATCGATGGTAACACTGGATGATTTAACAGTGACCGAAGCCCGAACGACGAGCGCATCGTCATTACGGACATACCCCTCCTGTTGGATACGGTCAGATGTGATGAATTGAGACCATCCCCAGTCAATTGCCTTGGGGCACATTTTGAATGTTTTATCTGGATTGCGTTTGGAGTATCCCGTATTTTGTTGTTGCTGGTGTTGTGGCGATGAAGAGTTGTTACTGTTTTTAGATGAAGAAGATGATGAATTTGAATCATTCCCAGCACCATCTGGATGTTCCAAAGTTAGGACATAACTAACCGCCTTATTCCAACCAAACGGCAACGATTCTGCATCCGCCACTTGAAGAAACAAACTAAGGTGATGATTGGATGCCCTACCATTCCCATTAACGTAAATAATAAGACGCCATTTATTCCCATGAGAATCGGTAGTGATTTGAGAATATTCCGCCTTTTTGCAACCCGAATCACGTTTTTGGGAGTAGTTTTCAATAAGGTGAGTGAATTCACATGTGGTGGTGTGAGTTTGGGGTGTCCAAGGCGATGCTGCAGATGATGACGACGATGATGAAGTCGCGGCGGCATGACAGGGCGAATTTGGTTTTGAGGGAGGGTTGTCCGTACTGCAAGATGATTGTGCGTTGGAGGGTGACAATGGCGACCCATTGGACACCGCAGCCCCACCTCTCCCAGCACCAGGCGAGGAGAATTGAGGTGCCGCCGCCGTTGCGACTGCAGGCGATGCGCCCCCCTGAGGAGACGACGCCGTCGTGGTCGTATTGGAAGTGAATTGAAAAATGCCTCTACCAGTCGGTGGTGGCGCTGCCTGTCCATTGCGTTTCACCTTTTTATTGCTGCCATCCCCTCCGCTACTGTTGTCAACATTATTGTGATTATTGTTTGAAGTGAATGAAAACGTTGGCCTATTATTGGGAGTTGTCGGCGTGCCTTGCCTATCGGCATCTTGATTCGAAAATGGCGGTGGGCGGTGACCAGCAGCGGGACTACTACTTGTATTAGCAGGTGCCCCCGCTTGTGATTCAGCTGCCGAGGAGTTCACAGCGGAAGAAACACCATTATCATCATCATAGTTGTTGTCGTCAATCGACAATGTCTTTTGAGGACCACCCACCGCTGACTCCGTCGTGGTATCTAATGACGGGGCCGGAGCGGCCGCCTCTTTATTGCCACCAAGAAACCGACCCAACATCGTAATTTGCGTCTAAAAAATAATATTATCCCAGCCGATTTACTGAGATGACTTCTCTACAATATTTTTTGCAATTCAAAGGCACGTAACTGTTCACCCATGCAGTCTACAGCCTTTGATTGGTTACCATGGAATTTATGTGCCTCTCTGACTCTTCGTGGAATTTTTTAGTAGAAAGGCAGACGATGAGTTTTATGCTCTCTTCCCCCCTTCCCCTCTGATGATTTTCCGTTGCCCTGTCTTCAAAAAAAACATAGCGCGAACCATACTGTCGCTAGCACTGAGAGTAGAATAGAGGAGTGAGTACAGAGTACACAATCAAAACAAGAGTAGCTGAGTGCCAACCGATATATCAATAGTTATTATTATTATCACCGAAGGAAGGGTCGCCTACGCATCAAACATTGTTTGCCGAGAGCCGAGTTAAGAGTGCTGTCCAGAAACCCAGAAGCTGAGCATCAACAAAAAATAATTACCAACAAATAATAATAATGAAGTCGATGAAACTAATTCCCTCCGCCAAGAAGAGTTCTCGGCCATCTTCGGCAGTCTCCAACAAAAATCATCATCCTCCGCCATTGTTATCATCGTCGCCATCCACTAAGAAGGGCGGTCCTATCATCAACGAACATCTCCTCCAATTGCAGCTCGAAAACACGCACCTACGCTCCAAACTCGACGCTCTCCTCAACACGGACGAATCCAAATCGGAATTACTTTCGCTGCTGCAACAACAAACACTTGACAATGAACAGCTTCAGCAGAAAGTGCAAATGCTCAACTCGGGTGTCTTGGACATTGACAAGGAGCGGAAACGGTTGGTCAAATTGTCACATGCTGCTCAGTCTGACTTGGAGACACTACGGGCCGAACATTATGAACTCCAACGGCAATTGAACATGAGGGAAATGGAGGCTGCTGACATGATGGAACGGATTGATGAGCAGGAAAAGAGATTGGCCACCTCCAACACGGAGAATGACGAATTGAAATGTGTCATTGATCATCTGGATACTCAGCTGGGCGAAGTCAAGACCTTATTAGAAGAGAGTGAAGCTGATCTCAAACAGAGGGAGCAGCATTGGGAAGATGAAAAGTCAAACCTCCTTCAGCAACTATCCGATAGAGATGAAAAAATCTCAGTAATGACAGATGATCTTGCCAACGTGACTAAATTGAGTGAGGAACAATCATGTACCATTCACAATTTGGAACAGACACTCAGCAATACGCGTGCTGAATTCAACTCGGTACAATTGAACCATGCTCAAATATTGGATAAGTTGGAAAAAGAGTTGGAGGTAGAAAGACATTCTCACGTGGAGACGATGGAGAAGTTAACATCCACGAGGGAACATCTTCACAAGGAGAATGGTGATTTGGTAGAGGAGCTTCAAAAGACCAAAATTGAGTTTTCTACACTACAAGAGGATCATCGTGCGAGTGTTGAAGCGGTTAGTACATTGAGAAATGAGTTGGATGAAGAGAGACAGTCTCATCTTGATACACAAGGGCAATTCAGTGCTACAAAGGGACAGCTTGAAAAGGAGAATTCTAATCTTGTCGCAGAACTCCAAAATGCCAAGGATGAACTTTCATCACTTCAGGGAGATAATCTTGCCAATGCTGAAGCGAGCAATTCATTGATGGAAGAGTTGGAAATGGAGAGGCAATCTCATATTGCTACACAAGAGAAGTTAACGACCACGAGGGAGCAACTTGAGAAAGAGAATGACGACCTTGCTGAAGAACTTCAAAAGACCAAGTCTCAGTTGCAAACGACCCAAGATGAGTATAGCAGTGTTCAAACCGCCCATGAGCAATTACAACAAGATCAAAGTTTACTCGAGAAGAGGCATTCAGAACTACAGCAAGAGGCTCTCACACTCAACAGCCAAATTGAAACAATGACAGCTGAAAGAGGGGAGCAAGAGACAGTTCATTCCAACAAAATCGTATCGCTACAAAAAGAATTGGATGATGAAAAGGCAACGACTAACAAGTTCCGGTCTCAACTTCGAGAATTGAATCTGAAGATGAAAGAAGGTGAAAATGCAACATCAATAGAGGTGCGTAATTTGGAACAAGAAATTGATGAAGTCCGTCAAAAGTATGAAATGGCCATTGTCAATCATCAAGATGAAATCGAAGCGATGCAAAAGAGCCATAATGATGAGATGGCATGCTTTGAGACACGTGGTGCAGATGTAATCTCTGACCTTGAGGATACAATAGCTTCATTAGAGAAGAAAATTATGGAAGGCAAGTTTGGAAACGAAGATTCTATTAGCAAAATGCAGCATGAGTTATCTCATGCAAAAATGGAACAAGACCGTTTGGCAAGTATCATTGCTAATCATGAGAGTAAAGAGGCTGAACTCGCAGAAAAGATTGAGGCATTGAGCTTTTATGGGAAACAACGCAAGGAGGAGGCCAAGAAGCTGCAGAGCGATTTGGCGAAAGCACAGGATGCAGCACGTAATGGCATCAAAGAGAAAGAAGAAACCATCACTACGTTGCGAACCGAATTGGAGAACGTTCGATCTGTTCACGAGCAGGAAATAGCTGACTTACGAATTACCATGGAAGATATTCGCGGTCAACTGGTTTCAGCGAAAGATAGACTCGCATCTGAGGATGGAGAACTTGAATTGGCCAAGGCAACCTTATCAGATCGAACCAATCTAATCCGTGATATGGTGGACCAGACCAAGGCTTACCAGAATGACTTGGAGCGTGAGCGTAACCGTGCCGCGCAGTTAGAAGAAGCCGTGAGAAGTTACAAGAAGCAGCTAGCGGAGTCACGAGGCAATTCTCATGGTCTGGAGGAGGAGATACACGAAAAAGACACGCAATACTGTGAGGCCATCCGCAATGAACGCAATCAACGCAAGGCTGTAGAAGCTGAACTAGAGTCTTTTAGAATTTCGATGGAAGATGCTCTTCGCCGTAGGAATGAAATTGAGAAAGAAAACGTAAATTTGAAGGATAAAGTTCAAAGGCAAGAGAAGTACATCGGCCGTCTGCAAGATCGCGAGAAACAAAATCGACGGCAGTCCAATGCGCCCCGTCCTTCGTACATGGCAGGTGTTGAGAAGGAGCCTCCAAGACTGCGCAATCAAAATCAACATAGCCCGCTGAGAATTGGCTCAAAGATTGGAGTGGGCTTGAAACATTACCAAGAGAATGAGAGGCCAAACGTACTCTCCAGAAGAGCTCTTGAAGGAGATTTCTCAGACTCGGAGTCTGCACACCAAGATGAGACCAGTTTACGATAGCTATGTGTTCTCCTCTTGTTGTTTAGTAGTATCATTTCATAGCAATAAATTTATGTTTAGTTCTTCACTCAAGTCAAAATGCATGTTGTGTGTCCAAAACCATCTTCAGTCCAAAGGAAACTCATGACACAACCATGACGTGAATAATAGATCCGTCACACATCACATGTCACTACTTTTCCTCATCTCACATCTCCACCACAAACCACGACGCCGTCCTATCCTATCTACCATACTCTATAGAGTCCACACACTTATAGCCGATGAAAGTAATGATGCTGCTGGTAACTATCCTCTTCTTCTTCTGCATCACAACTCCTTTGGTGGCTTTTACTCTGACTGGTAATAATTTTTCATTATTACAAAGACAACACGCCACAACCAAAAGGCCAACTAGAACAACAACTGAAATCCACTTGTTTGATGGATTCGAAAACCCTCTTGAGAAAGCATTTGAAGAAGAGGGGCCATTGGGTAAAGGAATCACCGTCGGTAAGGTTCAAATTGCAATCAATGTGAGTGGCGAGGAACGAGTAGCAAAAGATGGTATCTTTGCCAAATTAGCACAACATGCACGATCAGATACTGGCGGATACGACGAAGATTATGAGGATGGTTATGGAGATTCCAAACTATCAAAAATGTGCCATGACGTCTGCTTGACTCTCCTCCGACAAAGTGACTCTTGGACTGCAGCCTGCAGTGAGTATGAGTGGTTCAAGGGGAACGATGCAGGTAAAGCTGAAAGTTTGTACAATCAATGGGCTGATAGAGAAGCTAGCAAGTTCGAGAAAGAATACATCCCAGAAAAGACTTCAGAGATAAGTGCAGGTGCTCCTACTGTTGCAATAGTATCTCTAGTTATTGAGATCCAAGGCGATGAAACAAACTTTGACCGAGCTGGGTATAGCTTTGCCGATACAAAGAGTGTCTTGTCAAGCATCGCTTCTGATTGTCGTGTTGAAGGAGGTGATTGCCTGAACGCTGTCGAAGTCTTCTGGACGCCTAGTGAACCGACGGAGGTACTGACAGAGCGTGATACCATACTAGACTTTCCAGAGCTGATTACGCTCTGACTAAGCCGAGTTGAAAGTAGGATGGAGGATAATCATCGAGATTATTAGATGGTACTTTTAACGACTATAAGTATTGTCGTAACTGAGGCAAAAGTAGGCTGGTACTGAACCTTTGCTGGTCTTGTGCTGAAATTTCGCCAAGCTGAAGATTTAAAGTGTAGGATTCTTTTGCTCAAGACCTTCTCTGAGCTAAGAGAAGAACCAGAGTTACTCCAACATGTCCGATTCGCTGAACGATTCGTTTACCATCCAAGAGCTAATCAACAAAAGCCCACGACAATCGTCTATATCTATTTCTTTCTCATCTCATGAGTGTCCATTGAACTACAGCACCGACATTGATGAAGCAGAACATGACAATTACGAAAATGAGATGTTCCGACTTCCTATTTCACCAGTTTCGCCCGATAATGTTGAACCACGGACAGGAGTCGAGCAGGCAGAGACTGTAGCCAAAACCAAAACAGACCTGCTGGAGGAGGAGCCAGATATTATTGAACAGGCAGATGATACTGCAGCGATCAAAACAGAGGAGGAGGAAAGCGAAATATCAATTCCTTCCAACCTTCCAAACGAACTGTCAATATCAACTTCGCACACTCTATTTTCACACTGTAACAGAAAGAATAAGAATGGTGAGAGTCCACTATCATTATCATCGTCAGAGTGCTTTTTGAAGGGCATGAAACTTCTCATTGATAGAGGTGCCAATATAAATGTACAAGACAAGTATGGACGAACGCCCTTGCATTTAGCGTGTGAGAATGTGAATTCGGAGAGACATCATGAGTGCATTGAGTACTTGCTTCAGCATGGAGCTAATCCATCCATACAAGATGATTTTGGCAGAACACCACTGCATAATGCCGTAGAAAAAGGATGCTTAGAGTGTGTGCGTTTGCTAATGCAGTTAGGCAATGCCAATCCTAACCTTCCTGATGCTCATGGTGACATTGCGTTGCACATTGCAGCGAGAAAGATGGACTTGGACTTAATGGAAGCACTGTCACCAGCAGCTTGCGGTCCATCTTCAGATTCAGACAATGACTCTGGCTCACGGCAATTCTCTCCTAACATAGTTCCCAGTAGAACAATGATACAGGAATCTGCATGGGAAGACAGTGGATACTTCACAGCTAGAGGAGCTTGGACAAAGAACAAGTTCTATCCCAGTGACAAGACTGAAGAAAAAGAGGACACTTGCATCTCAGAGAATGTAGCTCAAAGTGAGACTGACAGCGATGACGAAATCCCAACCAATGCCAGCTTGACTAATAGGAGACAAAGAACATCTCAATGTCTTGACTTTATTTTGAGGCTTGTCATATGCGTGATTGATTCCTTACTAGCTTGGCTTGCAAATCATCATGCTATGAGTAAGACAAAACAACATAAAATGAGTGCAGAGACAACAACAACGCTCTTGAAGGAGCCGCCAGCTCATATCAAAGAAGCAATGGAGAGGTACAAGAGAGAACAAAAGATGAAATAACCATCATACCTACCACCGCAGCAATGAAGTAAATAGCTGCATAATTACTGTTCTGTTCCTTTTCTGAGCCGTACTTAATCGTAGAGCGTAAACTCATAACAGAGGACATGACACTGCGCACAATAAGTAAGTAGGTAGTCTCAGGTCTTTAAGTTAGTTTGGCTGGCAGGTGGACTTCAATGCAAGAAAACCCAAGAGACCGTCACATACTTTGGGACCAAGGTAGAGTAACTAAACTATTATGGAAGACATGAACTAGAAGAGAATTGAAATTTAGTAAACAACATTATCTAGCTATCTCTGAAATCCTCTTCCAAAGACTGCTCAAGCACGTTAAGTACGAGCAAGCTCCTACTGCACAACAACAAAATCGAACTTCTTGAAGGGTGAGAGAGACACTTCTTCAACAAACAATTTATTGAAGGTGTCCGATGATGGGAAGCTCAGGGTCGTATCCAAGAGGGATGATCTCCTCGTGGACCATAAGTCCGAGGATACCGAACATGGCGGCACGGCCGTTGTTGAGCTCGATGGCACGCTTCTGAAGCTTGGTCTCTTCATCAAAGTCATCCCAGCCGAAGTCAATGTANGCGGCACGGCCGTTGTTGAGCTCGATGGCACGCTTCTGAAGCTTGGTCTCTTCATCAAAGTCATCCCAGCCGAAGTCAATGTATCCGTTACGGAAGTCTCCAACGTGCTCGTTTCCAGTTCCTGGAACATCACGCATGAAGGCAACCTCCAACAAACCGATGAAGGCGATGATCTGGCCTTGTCCCTCGAAGGGGATGGCATCAGGGCCGATAAGAGCGGCAACACCGTTGGGGAAGGAGTCGAAGGAGTTTCCAGCGTAGTCAATGTTTCCTGGAAGGTGGATTCCAGCACGGGTGACAATCTGTCCAAGGAAGGCAAGCTGAGCAATACGTCCGTGCTTGATCTCAACGTAACGGAGACGGTCGAAACGCTCCTGGGTGCAGTCTCCAGAGAGCATGCCGAAGGGATCAAAGAATCCAAGAGGAGGCTGGACTCCAAGCTCGTCCTCGAAAGCGTTGAGGGCGGTGGCGGCCTTGCCGGTAGGGGCAGGGGCGAAAGCGGCGGCAGAGCCGATAAGGGCAGCGATGAT
>JALLBI010002800.1:0-10840 GCA_036940125.1 Mediolabrus comicus | reverse complement strand
CCCAAATCATGAAGATGTGAAGAAGAGTACGGGGCAATTGATGACAGAGATTCTTGACATACTCGAACTCGACACTAGTGCAGACCTGGATTTTCAGATGCATTCAGCATCTGTTTCTTGGAAGCATGGTGTGATTTTCAACACAAGGCAAAATTTGACAAGCAAACTCGAGACCTTGTTGGGAGGCAAAGATATCGGGGAATTGGGTTTGGAAGAAATGGAGGACATTTTAAGTAAAGAAAAGCTCATTACTACTGGGGAGGATGGTGAGGATGGTGAGGATGGTGAAGATTGTGAGGGATGCAACCTCAGTGTTATTCTTGAAGATATACCCGCTGATTTGTTGGTAGCCTGCAACAGTGTTCTTCGATTGGTTGAGTTGGTTTACGATGCTCCAGATAAGAATCGGAAGAAGCAACTCATGCAAAGTGCAACAGAATTGTTATACGACTTTTTTTTCAACGTAGTAAATAGCAAAATGAAGGGGTGTTGGCAAGATCCATACCCTGGCCAGGCAGACAAGGATAGTATGTATGATGCGACAGATCTAAATCATGAGGAGGCAAGAGAGAATCACGAAAGAACTATTAAAAGTCTCATAAGCATGGTTGACGAGTGCACGAATGATGGTAAAGTTTTTGTGGCATTAATGGTAAGTCGTTTGATATTACTTGTTGCATCCATGGCATACTACCTCTGAATTACCTATCTCAACGACCACACTTGATACTCTCTATTCTTATTTCTTCTTATGGAAAGGACCGAATGATGACTGCGTATGTTGGAAAGCATAAGGGCTCATTGGAGAAATTTATTCTGGACTCGAAACAGGGATTCTCAGTAATCTTGAATTTTGGAGAGTATGCCACTGCCTATGCCTACAAAAGTAAAACTCAAAAGTGTATGGGATTGCTCTTGGTTCATCATGCCGTTTCAAAAGCCTTCACATCTCGTCCCCCTTATGTGAATCAGGGCCCAGTGAATGGACGAGAAGCTGTGAAAGATCACAGTATGGCTGCTGTTACTGCTCTTTTTCTGCATGGAGTAATGATGACTGTCAGGGACAAAACTCAAAATCAAAATTTTGAGCCCACTATCATGATGCTTGGCAACCCAGTAACAGCTTATGCCATGATCAGGTACTGTTTGACAAGATGGCATACATGGGACTCACAAGTCGCTGCACAGTTTGGGAAAGCTATGTTAGCGCCTAATACAGATCAACTGAGTAGCAAATATGGACTAGAGTGGAAGTATAGGAATAGGCATGAAAAATGCGGTGCCAGCTTTTCCAGACAAGAGGAAATTGCACTACTCTTGTCTGGTGCTCGAGATAACAACGATACCTTCGGGAAAGCATTTGAGCTGTTGACGAAGGATAGGGATGAATGTTTGTCTCACACCGGACGAGATCTAAGTCTCCTACGAAACGTGCTTCATGAAGGTGGATATTATTACCAAGAGCTACTTGGAAGAACTGTTAGAGAAACTGAGGACAAACAAAGGAATGCAAGACAGGATGCAGCTGCAAAGAAAGAAGCTTTATCTGCAGCACTTAAAAAAGAAAAGGCAGTGAAACAAACAGGTGATGAAAAGGGTGAGCATGCGGATTTATCACGGAAAAGCACAAAGCCAATTAGGAAGAGAGGGTAAATCTAATAAGATACCATTTGATGACACAAGTTATGACGGAAAGATGGTTTTTAAAAAGAAGTCGAGGCACAAAATACTGGACAAGTTGCTTCTCAGTGAGATTGCAAAGTTTGCAATATTCTGAGCATGTTCATCATCAGGCGTGGGCATTCCACNTAATTCTAATGTGTATAAGTTTGTGTGCCTTCAATTGTATATAACCCCGACAAGCAACAAAGAAAGCAACTATTCTTCTGATTTTCCGCTGCGAGAGGAGATGTCTGGTAATGCAATATCACTACCGATGATCCTCCGTCAATCTTATCTTCGGATATTGGACCATTATTGAGAAATTCGACGAAGGATGAATCTAATCCATGTGTGGTTAATTTCCTTCTGATTCTTCCACAATAAGTTCACGTTGAGGATCCGTTGTTGATTTTCTTGCAGTTGTACCCTGCTCCTTATCCTCTCCTTTACCAACACAGTTGCTCTCGTTGGATATTGTAAGTGATGATATTCGTGAGAAAAGTCGTCTAAACAGCTTTGATGGTGCTCGTTGAAGGTTCCTTTTATTAACCTTCGTAAAATTCAACTCCTCGCTTTTCTGCTTCTTGGTGCTAGTTTCCACATCTCCGTCATCGTCTTGTCTATTACTTTCATCAATTAGTTGCTGCGTAAAAGCTTCTCCTTGCTCCTTCCATTGACGGACAATGTCCCTTGCACCCTCGGTTAGCTGACAATCGGGCACTAGAGCACTGCATCGTTCTGTTAAAGGCACTATGTAACCCTCAACAAACCCTATTTGACCTTTGAACCATCCAGGGCGAGGGTCTGCACCTCGACCTTTTCTGAAGTTGTGCATGTTTTCATGAAAAAAGGCAGCATTCCAATTGAGGAAGATATTGAAGCCTTGTGAGCAGTGACCCACGTCAGCTAGTAGAAGGACAGATTCCACAACAGTCTGGGTTTTCTCAAATTCAGAAACTCCATCTTCATCAGCCCTTAATACTACTCTTTCAAACCTATCTTTTATCTTCGTCTGCCTCTCTACGCTTGAAACATCGGTGGCAAGTATAGCCGATGTAACCAGATGCAAAAATTCAGGACATAACTGGAGGATAAACGTAGAAAGCTCTGGAAAGTCCTCGATGAAAATGCCCAATCCTACTTGAATTGACTGTCGTTCCAAGAAGCTACCATCGTAAACCATGCTCAACGGATGATCGTCTTCTGCTAGGGTTGCATTGGGCATACCGAGGTGTTTAACGTCGTGAATGAGTGCCGCAAAAACAGTAATGAATCGAACGAATGGATTGTTATCTACCGAACCACCGATTTCATCTTTTGTCTTGTGATACTCCTTGATAAGGAAAGTTGCAGATAAAACAACCTGACATGCATGATCCCAGGAATGAAATGGATGGTCTTCGTAGAGGAGTGATATACAGTCTACGTAGCGTAATAGTTCATGATCCAGGACCTCTTTCTTTTCAACACCAAGCGTTGAATGGACATCTGCTACTGATTTCCATAACATAGAGGAGAGCAACCCGTGCGTTGCGGCTACCATATCAACTCTGGAACGACCAGCATCCCATTCGATTCCCGACCCTTTATTGTCGAAAGTAGAAACGTGTGAGCAAGAGTAAAGAAATAGAAGTAAGAAAACACAGGAAACTACTTACACTTGGTCTTCTTTAGCTCAACAAATGAAACTGTATCGTGGTCGGAAGAATGAGCCGATTTACCGCTGGACTGCTTTGTAGACGCAAGAGTAGTCGTGTCATCTCCCTCCCGAATAGATTCATCTATCGTTGATCCAGCACCGATACCACCCAAACTGCTGGTTTCTAATGAGTATTCATCTCCATCCACAGTGCTACTTCTCCTACGCCCAGCAGCAAAGTTGAAGTACTTTCGTTTCTTCCATTTCTTCTTGGACAGGACAACTTTCACTTGCTCCTGCAGTTCTTTGATCTTCTCTGGACTAGCCTTATCATTGTGTTTGCTTCCCCTCTCTAGCCAGTATGTATAGCATCGACTTTTCCCTTTCATCTCAACAAATCCCCTAGGGGTGAACTCGTATTGAGACCCCAATTCATCATTGGAGTATTCAGCCAAGTGTTCGTATAAGACGCTAGAACATTGTATCTTTCCAGCCACACTTGTAGATTCGTGTCGTGAGGTTGTATTGATCATATCACCAAAAAGGCAGTCTGAAATAAGCAAAAGAAATCATAATAGATTCGAGATTAGAGGTAAGGAATCATTTCAGATCGACGCTTAACAAGTACACATTTCCATCCAACATATGGTGACTTACAATGTGGAGTTAGCGTTCCGACAACCCCACCCATACAATGTCCAGTATGAATCCCTATCCGTACTTGAAGAGGCTTGCCATCAACAGGTGACTCCACAAGACTTGGTACACACTCCGCCACTGCTATTGCAAAGTTTGCAATATTCTGAGCATGTTCATCATCAGGCGTGGGCATTCCACTACAAGCCATATATCCATCGCCAACAGTTTCAACCTTGTACAAGTTAAAGTGAGCTGCCAAGTGATCCATAACAGTGTACAATTGATTGAGCATATCGATCACATCCCATGGTTCGACGGCGTCGCATATCTTTGTAAATCCTACCACGTCGGAAAAGAACAATGTCACATTTTCATACAGCAATGGATCTACAGTCTTCCCTTCTCTCATGGTATCCACCACAGTCTTGGGTAACATACTATTCAACAATGTATTCGACAAATTCTTTTCTCTCTCCAATCGTTTACTAAGACGATCCAATTTATGCGCCGTTCGTACCTCCGATGCAATGTGTTCGCCTAGAAATACCACGTCACGTTGGAAACTATGCAATGGCAAGTCACTCATTGTCAACCCCATCTGATTTAACTCCGTAATGTTTTCAGCATCCGGTGATAAGATGAACATAGCACCACCCTTCTTTGACAAATTCACCATGTTCCCTTTTAATTTGATATCACATGCCTCAATTCGTGCACCAGTCTTATCATCATAAAATGGATTAGGTGATAGGAAGAATTTTTGGTCTGCCAATCGTTGTAATGCATGCCAAGAAAATCCAGACAATAATGGACGATTGATAGTAAGTACCTTATTGACATGTTGACCGATAAGTTCATCGTAATCGCGTAGAAGAATATCCGGTAAAGCATCACCCACTTGTACTATTTTGAAGTCTGTATCGACCATCTGTATTGTAACACATCATTGTATAGCAATAATAGCGGCAGAAAAGTATTTGTAACATACAAGAAGGGTGAGAAAATGATTATACTTGTGAGTTCCCTTTTGTTTCCATGGAGAATAGACGAGCACACACACAAGGCATACAAGGAAAAATGNGGCAGGTCGATCCGGCCCATGATCACTGCCACCACCACCACCACCACTACTCCCTATTGGAATATCACTACCACGACGTTGTTGTGACATCGTATTCTTCTCCTTCTCCTTATGTTCATCAGCCATCTTTACTAAATTTTCAATACTTTCATGACGTGAAATAAGTTTTGATTTGAGTTCTTCTGATGCCTGTTGCTGTGCTTCCGATGAACCAAAACTTGATGAAAATGGACATTTCATCATCGATGTGACATTATTATCTTGTGATGATGAATTGGTAGTAGATGAATAATCAATGGGTAGATAGAATGGATCGAATGATACTGCTGATCCCATCGTTGATCCACCACCAGATCCACTAGTATCAGCAGACCCTCTCCTTCCTCCACCTCCACCTGCTACTGTCCGATTGCCATGTTGTAATGTAGGTCTCCTTGCCTTACGTCGATTCAAACTCTCTTGTACAATCGAAGCATCATCTCCACCACCTAAATGTTGATCTGTCAATTTATACTTCTTTTCAGGATCCACACTCGTTATTCTCCATGTAGTACATTGACTATCATCCACACCCTGCGTAGCCAATTGTATCATGGTAACTTCTACATCAAAGTATGTTTTGGCCACCTCCTTGGTAATACCGACCACCACACCGGCAAGTAATGACCCGCGTGTCGAGTAGTAATGTAATATAATTGATCCAGGTGTCGATTCACAATTTTCACACCAGAATACTGGGAAGGAACCAGAGGGCATGGCAGATTGTAAGTGATCGTGCATGGCGTTTAGATTGGATAGCCAGAGTCGTAGTGTGGAGCCCTTGTTGAGTTTGAGTGTGTTGTTGTGTTGTTGAGGAGAGGACATTTATAATGAGATTTAGAACAAAGAACTCTATGCACATATAATATAGTGTTTCTTCTTCTTACCTGACAACGTAATAAATTATCATAGCCCTTATCAATCGTATACTGCAAGAAGAATTGTCCAAATAATTCCAAAACATCATCCACAGTAACATTTAATAACTTGGCAGCCGCCACAACAATATCAACGGTGGCCGAATCTGGATAATGACCATGTTGTTCAAATCCATGATCTTTGATAGTGCAGCCGGCAGATTCTTTGATGGTGTGCCATGCATCGAGACCGAATTTGGTAATTACGAGTTGTTCCGCGCAGTCGTTGATTAGGCCTAGCATTATTTGTCGTGCTGTTGCTGTGCTGCTGTTATTTATTTAAGCAGTGTAGCGTTCTATATTGTGATGATGCCGTCCTCCCGCTTGGACTGAGTGAGGAAAATCTTGTGCAGTATGAGTATGAGATGGGTATATAGGTGATTTGCAATATTCTATCGGCTCGATTTGCGTGCTTCTTCTTTCGCAGGTCTAAAATAATGACTCTGGCTCCGCTTCTGCCTCTGCCACACCGAGGAGTGTAAAGACAAGTTAGACTCTTGACCGTTGTCGGTTGCCTGCCTGGCGCTGCTTCGTTGCCTGTTGCCTTCTGATTCTGTTCGCCGTTGCCGCCTTCAAGTCAAAGATTTTTGGGGCGGCCAACTTTGCATAGGTAACTAACTTCAATATACATAAGGAACAGGTACTCACTTTTGTCTTAAATGTGTCACTAATGATGTGGAGATAGGCTTAACAGGGAAGTTGAAGCGGTACTTACTTGATTGAGCTCGAATCCGCCTGAGCAGTTTGAGCCAGCCAAGGCAGTGCAACTACCAAATCCATACAACATTGCTGTGCTTACGGTTTACGGCCTCTCTGTTTGGCGGTGGTATTATTTTCATCATTTGAAGGTGGTGAATATCATTGCAATAGCAGCAGCGTGAGGTGATATCTAGAATAAATAACGATGTGAGCAGACATAGAGGCAGACGGAAGTTTGCGCTTCCTGTGCAAAGTGGAAGTGGCACAACAAAATCAAGAATTGGTTACATTTTATAGAAATTTAGTGTATCGTGATCGTGTACTTTCAAATCAGATATCAATCTCTGCAGCACTACTTTTGAGTGCCTCGATCATTGCTTCACGTGGACCATCTACGTTCAATCCTTTCTCATCGAGCATACGCCTGAGTTCACTCACGCGCATGGTCGAGTACTTGTCTCCAACATTTCCACTACCATAGCTCTTCTTGCTCCTGCCAAATGCAACAAGGAGATCATTTATGATATGACCAGGCACGTCAGTAAATGATATGTTTTGTGCAGCTTCCACACTATTCTCTGCTAGGAAGTCCAAGACAGCCTCCTTGAGCAACGCACAATTCTTTGCGTCTGCATAGAGAAGGTTGTCAATTACATTCTCAACCGTAATATCATTTGATTCTACATATGCTGCCTCGGCCTCCAACTTCAGATTGACGATAGAATACTTATCAGCAGTTTCAATAATCTCTTTTGCGTCTCGCTTCAAGACATCCTCTGACACGCTACCCCCGTAAACATAGCATAACAGATGTCGAAAGATATCTGGCTCCACGTCAGTTATTGAGGCTATTGCTGACTCGCCATCGTTGCTAGTTACAGTTGCAAACAGGGCGGCAAGCATGGGAGCACATATCTGCAAAATCTGACTGTGCGCATGGAACTTTACTGATGCCGTTGACCTCTTTCTCTTCGTTCTAACTTTAGCCACGTCCGAGCTGCCGACCTCGAAGCAGACATCAGACGTTTCTTCATCAAGAAATTTCTTTTGTAACATATTTTGACATGGATTTTTCGGGATGAATGGTTTCAACCCCTCTTCCTTTATAGAAATTACTAATGCCAATGTGCCGTTATCATCAAGTATGTTCAAGATGTCAGAGCGTCTAAAAACGTCAAGCCAACCAAGATGTCGTCTGTCATCGGGATGATAAAAGAAAGTCCCTTGGGGCGATTGTTCAAGTATCTTCACCTCAAAGGTGGCTGAAACGCCCCCTCCGGAGAGTTTATAGAAAACAAAAGATACCCGATCATCCATTGCTTCAATACAACCGCCCGGATAAATTTCCAGACCCCACTGCTGTTCGTTACATGAAAGAGCGGGCGTGTAAAAATAATTACCCTTCGTCGTGGCATCGATTTCTGCGAAATAATGGATGTTGAACAGCCAAGACTTCCATCCCTCTCGCTGTGGAGGAATTCCCACGGAAATTCTTACATTGGGAATGAGAAACATCTTTGCCGCCGCCTCGCCTGTTATTCAGTTGCACTTCTTGAACTTATGTAGGATGAAGTCAACCCGTCATTGCTTTATTCTCTCGAGAGAGTTTGGTCACCTAAAAAGTAAAAAGTAAAGAGAGAAAAGAGAAAAGCTTTTTGTCTTCTCTCTTCTCTCTTCTCAAACTCCACCACATACACAACCTTACCATTTCTTTGCAGTTGGGCGTTGGCAACCTGGCAACATCATAAGACGATGATGCTCTCCGCAATAATTAATCATACGAAGAGGTGCCCTGATGAGGCGAAGTGTAGGAGGAGGAGGAGATAAAGTTGTCGACTTCATTACCTTCTTCGCCCTGAGAGGTGCCCAGAAGCCGTCCGACACGTGCTGATAAAGATGGAATGCTTCCAATTCACTGTGCCGCAGCACGCCAATCGCATGTATTTTGCCGCATGCTCATTGAAGCATATCCTGGATCGGAGCGGATGACTAATAATACTGGTGAGCTTCCGTTCCATTTGGCATGTCAGGGTAATAATGTCGCCACAGTGAAATATTTGCACCAACTTTACACCCTGAAAGCATTAGCCACAGAGAATGCCATTCAATCCACCTTGCAATTCAGGGTCGAAAATAGTGAAGACCCTGGTAATAATGTAGAAGTGGTGCAATTCCTACTTGATTGCAATCCTGATGTAGTATTACAAGAGCACCAAGGTAAACTCCCACTCTATTGGGTTTGTAAGTATGCAAATATATTCAAAAGTCGAATGAATATCTCAAAATCCTGCAGACATTGTATGATGCATACCCCGAAGCAATCGAGAGCAACGAAGTGACATCTAATATTGACAGTTTCTGCCAAGAAATACAAACATTCATCAACACCAATTTCACCTTCGCTCAACAAGCGAGAGACCGCACTCTCATCTTGACACTTGATAAGAACGGACAACTTCCACTCCATAGAGCGCTACGGAACAATGTCACTCTAGGTTCAATCAAGCTGTTAGTGAAAGGTTATCCTTCTGCTGTTCAATCTCCCGACAATGATGATGATGGTGCACTGCCGCTTCACTTGGCGTGTCTGAACTATGATTGTATTCGCATTGTCGAGTAGTTGATTGGCCTTGATCCGGACACACTTTGCTCTATTAATAAGGATGGGAACACTGCCTTGCATTTTGCATGCCGTGGCGCAAAGTATGACACGATAGCACTTCTGCTAGAAAAGTATGGTGGCTTATCGGTCTCAAGAAGAAACGTACACAATCAGCTTCATGTTCATCTTCTTTTTGACAGAGAAGCGAGAGATGGTGAAGATAAATACGTGGAGAGTATGTTTCAACTTTTGAGAGCATATCCATATCCTGAGGCTGTGCTCTGTGTGAAGGAAAATTCAGAATCGGAGGGATAATGGGAGAACGAGGAAGTGAAGTGAAGTGAGAGGCAGTTCACCTAAAAAAGGTACCTCTAGAGGTGTTGTAGCTCTAGCTACTCGCTAAAGTAAGTTACTTCGATAATATGAAATCAAGGATACATTTCTAACAGGCACAGCGGGAGGATGCAGATCAGAATCACCCGCGACAAGAAGTTGTACCATGTATGCACACACCTCACATCTGATATCTTCGACTGCATCTCTCCGCTAACTTTTCTCGTTAGCGCACAGGATTGATTTCCTTGCACAATCAACTTCACAGATGACTGGCTAGTCCTGATGCAGTTGTCTATTGATATTTGTATGCAGCATCTCTATGCTCACTCTTTGTTGCATCCACAGCAGCTTGATGCCCACGAAGAGCCGCGGCGTAATCTTCTTTGCTCACTAATCCATCCATAAAGCCTTCCTTCACCCCTTCCAATCCCTCATCAAACCCGAGTTTGGCGGCGATAATGAGATGTTTCATTGCTCTATCGTACTTTCCAGCGTCCCCCTCGTGACACCCAAGATGTACCTTGCTCCAGGATGGCCACCAATGGCTGCCTCTTCCAAATGGTTGATTTCCTTTTTTGGATCTCTCTCAACACCTTCTACATCTGAATACATAAATGATAGCTGATAATGTGCCTCCATATTCCCAGACGCAGCTGCCTTCGTATAATAGTTAAATGCTCCTTCAAAGTCCCCTTCGCGGTGGCAGTTGGTGCCCAAATGCAAAAATGCAATCGGATCATTCGCCTTAGCTCTTTTCATGAACTGTTGGTTAGTTGCTTCCTCCGTTTTTACAATCGGCTCTCGACAGTATGGGCATTTGTGCTCTAGTCCTCCTTCTTTCTCACGAAGATAATTGGCATAAAAACAGCCCGCGCAGATTTCTTTGCTGCAGCATGAGGCTACGTTCGATTGATGGTCAATCGGCAGCGGCAAACAGCAGATCGGGCAGTCTCCAAGATGGCTGCTCTCTGGTTGGCGAAACAAAAGATCTTCCCGTATTTCAGCCAACCGCTTCTTGCATGCCTTTTTATGATGCGACCGGTGATTTTTCTGGCAGTCGACGCTGCAATATCGAACGAGCAAGCAAGCGCACTTCTTGAGTTTAACGTCGTCCAATGCTGCGGTGCCGCAATTAGCACAAACTTCGTCTGCCTCTTCGGCATTATCTTTGCCTGCCTCGACGGTGGACTCTAAAGTGCTCATGATTTTATCGAGATGTAAAGAAA
>JALLBI010002267.1:0-10973 GCA_036940125.1 Mediolabrus comicus | reverse complement strand
TGCTGAACAAGAACTCTCTGGTAACTCAACAACCCACTGCACTTACTCAACAACAACAACATCTTGACAGTAAGAATTGGCTGAGAAGAATACTCTTTGCTAGTGATAATAAAGAACTAGACGACTCTATAGAAAATGACAAAGATGAAGAGGCTGATGTAAATGCATCAAGCAACTCTGGCAGTGACGAGGTGATGTCGTCATCGATGATAATGGCAATTGGGTTTTACAAGAAATTTATATCACCCTTGTTGCCACCTGCATGCCGTTTCCTTCCAACATGTTCTCAATATGGTGTCCAAGCAATCGAGAAGTTTGGGCCAACGAAAGGCTTGGTGTTGACCGCATGGAGATTAGCAAGATGCAGTCCATTTGGGGGCAAAGGCTATGATCCACCTATCTGGCCTCCCGTTCCTTATTGGTATGGAAGTTACTAATGAATAATTCTACTAGATTAAGTTGCTTCCGTTTTGTACAATCTATTACCCCCCTGTCAAATGTCAATCTCTACGGATTAAAGACAAATCGATATCCCTGAATCAAAAACTTTTTCTCATCCAATTACTTATCACATCTCCAAAGCTTTCACCTCTTGCATTGTCTCGTTGTATAACGCTAGTTGTTGTTTGCACTATCACATTGGTACAAATAAAAGCATTAGAATAGATTTCAAAAATGGGAATAATGAGGCAAAAGAAGATGAAAGATGACAACTACAAAACAAGCGCAAACGCCAAACTTACGAATTCTCTCATTTCAAACTCCACTTCCGAGTTAGGACCAGGCGTACACTCCTCTTTTTTCTCTACAGGGGTGTAGAATCGTGTTCCTGCCTCCTTCTTATCTTTTTTATCCTTCCCACTACCAACACCCGATAGCAAGTCATCGGGCAAAGAGTCACCCAAATAAAATTTTAATGCTGTATCTTGTTCCTCCCCCGCCTTGAGAATAATGATTTTCTGTCTTGTTGACTCACGTAGCATTGGTTTGAATACCTTGTATAAGACATTAATCCACGTTGGGGCATTAATAATCAATGTCTTGAATGACCTTCCAGGATAATTGGATGACATCATGGCCACGAACCGTTTACCAAAATCGATGTATTCACTGTTGCTCATTTGACGGAATGATGATCCCCTCATATCCAACACATTCGTCATAATAGCGGTTGGAGATGGCTCTACAATATTCCAACAATACTGAATAATATACACATAATGTAATAGCAAATCATCAATTGTGGCATTGTTCATCCTCATCAGTTCAAAATCCACATGGGCAGGCCGCTGTACGAAGATAATGTTATTATGTGGATCACGACCGGCAAAGTAGTGCGGTGCCATTTGCTTACATATATCAAAATTGGGATGAGGACGTTCCAAGAGGGTATCAACATTATATTCTTCACGCCATGCCAAGTGAGCTTCAAATGCCTCCTTCGCTCCGTCACGGTCACCCTTCTTCATATCAAGGAATCTAGTTGGGATGCCGTCGGGATCTTCTGCCGAACCATCGTTGGCTGTGGTGGCAGTGAATGTCAAATTTCTTGGCTGTGATCCTTCTGCTTCTTCTTCTTCTTCTGTCACCTCAGGAGGAGTTGTTTCATCAGATGTGCTCGCAGCAATTTCTTGATTATCAGCGATGACAGCCTGGACTTCCTCTTGCTCCTCCTCTACAGTGCTTCCACCACGAATATTATTCAATAATGATGATGAGATAAATGGCAAGCTTAGCTTCCGACTGGTATGCCACCCTCCCGATATTCTGAACACATCATGTGCTTTATGTGCATTTGCAAATGTTGCCAAATTGTTTAAATTGCAGCAATTGATAATGAGTATGGCGGACACCGCCAGGAGATAACTTCCCATGGATGATGAAGTGAGAGGCATCATAGATGTTACTTATTATGGTGTATTCACCGATCGATTGTGAACCAACGTGTTGTAAATTAATTGTAAAGGACCAACTAAAGAACGTCATTGCTATTATTTTGGACACTATCTGAATGTCATTAACTCGAGAAGGTTACACTTTATGTCAAACTTCATAAAACCATGGCGAAGAAACAGAAGCAGTCTCGCAAAGCCCATGGCGGCGGCGAGTCGACTAAAGAGTCGACCAACAGCAGTAGTTCAACGTCCTCTTCAACCGCCGCTGCTGCTTCTGCTTCTACGGATAAGCCTCAGTCGTTCNAGGCTTTGTTGTTCAAGTTGTATCCATTCGAGGAGCGAATGGATACAACTTGAACAACAAAGCCTCCTATGGATACTCGGATGTGCCATCCTCGGTGCCTTCCTTGGATTTGGCGTGGGAGCCGGGTGGTTCACTCGTGGATATGGCTCATGGCACTTTGTTATGAAAGATGCAACTGCGGCCGTAACTCCATCTGCGGCTGATGGGAAAGTATCACAAGAATTTGTGCGTAAGTTTATCATTACACCGTGGAGGGTGACCATGGCATATCGGATGAGGAATACGCTGCTATATGAGTTGGTAACATTCAAGAAGGCACCGTGGGCTGTTGTAGAATATTTTCAAACAGCTAGTAGTAGCAAGAGTACTAACAACAGCAACAACAACATCATCGGCAAAAGTGATGAAGGTTGGTTTCAATCTTCTCCAATGTGGCCACCAAATTGGATATTATTTCGTCAGGTTGACTTGTCCAATATTGATGTGGGTGAGGGGGGATTGTCTCCATCAATGATGAAATTTTTATCCATCGTTTTACCATGGAGGCGTTCACTTATTAAAGCGTTGGCAAAGAAAGAGAAGAAATCTAATAATGGGAAACATGCGGTCGATAATTTGCGTCGTATCCATCCTGTTGTTGATGGAGGATCAACGACTTCATTTTCATCCAAAATTAAGCGTCTTTTGTTTGGTGCATCTGCTAATAGTCAAGGTTCTGGACCCGTGGACCCTTACTACCATCCAATGGGATTCTACGCTTTACGTGAATACATCGTCAGGTATGATAATGGATATGTGCATCCAGATTTAGGATTCCTCGTCCCTGCACCATCCGGTGCTTCTCGTGGACTTGGTATGGTTGCCAATGTTTACACTAAATGTCAACGCGATTGCTTCCCTGGAACTCTCAAGGAGTGGGAAGATAAAGAACGGGATGAACGGGAGAAACTGCAAGAATTGAAGGAACAACAGATGGCGGAACAAGAAATTATGAATGAAATGAAAGAACAATTTCCAGAATTATCTTCATCGGCGGAGGGTAGCAGTAGTAGCAGCCACCCGCCACGATCTTCTACGTCTTCTTCTTCATCTGGTGTACGTGTACAACCAATACGCCCTATCACCAATGCTACAACACTTGCGGAAATCGAAGAATCTCTCAACTATATGTCAATTTCTACGAGTAGGACTTATTCTCAACAAGAAGTTCTTCTTCGTATCCCATTAGAAGCGCAAATAACGCGTTCTGTGGCGGTCGACATTCTTAAGGGTATACTACCTGAAGAGTTGATGAAGAATGGAATTGGTGTTCTCGATGATGCATTCGTCTTGACCCTCCTTCTTGCACACGAAAGAGGTCTTGGGGAAAGTTCTCGCTTCTGGCCGTACATTGCTACTTTACCTCCCCGCCCATTATGTGCGTTGTATCCCGAATCTCGACAATCTGTAGTGGATGTAGTAACTGCCCTCGCGGTAGAAATGGGTACTGATGTTGTTGGGTGGCCAAATGAAATTAGTAAGGCTGCTGAAGTGTCAGAACGGATAGTTGCCAATCTTTCAATGCAATACAAATTATACTTAGCCACATCCGCTGGAAGTAATGTTGTTGAAAACATACGATGGGCACTCTGTCAGGTTGCTAGTAGGGCTGTGGCTGGAAATAAAAAACACGGCAGCCTGCGTCTTGTGCCTATGATGGATTTGATAAATCACGACGAAGCAGCGGACAAGTTTCATGAAGTTATAGCAAACGAAACGATCAGTAATGATGCTAATGACGTTTTCTTTCATACCGAAGAGAGTGATGCCGGAGCGTTTGTTGTCAGAAGTCAACGTCATGGCCGGGCCAAGCCATTGAAGGCAGGTCAAGAACTGATGGCAAATTACAACGTTCCAAATTATTCTCCTCTCGATTGGTTCATTAACATGGGCTTCGTGCCCCCAGAACGGACTGGAAAGTGGAAAATGCTTGAATCAGGTTTGCCTCGTAGCTACCGTGGTGGATTCTCTCGAAAGAGCACTTCTAGTGGTACTACTGGTGTAGGGGCCTTCGGTAGTGGTAAGCCAGAGATTCAAGTCATCAGACAACATACAACTCACACTACTCAGCAGCAGACACAAGTTCAACAAACGCAGCAGTCACCAGCTCAACAATCGCAGGGGACTTGTCAGAGGTAGTTTAACCTAAAATTGTTACTCCTAAAATTGTTACAGTTATATTTCTTACAGTAGTCTATATATCAAATATCTATCCATATTGCTTCTGTGCGGAGAGAATTAAAAGCTCTTCTTTCTCTTGTCATTTGTGCAAAAGAATAGATCCTAGGCCAAACGTCATGGCCATGATGCCAAGAATGATGTAACCGATTGCGATTATAAAGTCTGTAATGTTAGGATCTGTTCTGTCCATTTCCTCCTTGACTTCAATCGAACAAAAGGAATCCATCCGAGACATAGGCTGCATATCGCTATCTTTGTTAGATGATCCATAAGATGACGACACCGATGATTCCACTAACGATGACGTCTCTGAGCTACCAATAAGGCTCGACGGAGGTTTGACCCCGTTGTTGACAAGTGGGATTGTGCCCTTTGTTGTTCGGATTCCACTTACACTTACTCTCCTTGGTAATACGATTCCAGGAGAGATGAGCCTCTCCTTTTCGAAGTGATCAGCCAACTTAGCCTGCCCGAATCGCGCTATCCAGCACCAAAGAGGCATTCCAAGCAAATACCACAAGAATACGTCTAGTCTGGAAGTTTCATCAGTTGATTCTATTGATGAGTTGCTGTTTCGAGGAAAACCACGCCATCTGGAGCACACCAAATCTAAAAATACATGTCCCCACACGGCTAGAAAGGAAAGTCCTGGTCCAATATATGCCATGCTAGACCCTGCAATGGCACCAGTAGCTGCTAGAACCTGGCCTGTTTGCTCCAAGAATACAGCAGGGAGCAGAGATGTTGTGTACAATGCCAATGTAAGAATGACTCGCCTGTCTCTCCGTGATAAAACCCTGGCGTCATCTCCTTCGTGTGCACTAACGCCTTTAAAAAGTAACACCATGCAAGCATGCCTTGCGATATATAGGTTCATTGGGTAGGCAAAAAACATTGTTGTCACCAATATGCTTCTACTTGCTACGCCAGACCAATGATGTGCATTCATGTTGTTCAATATGTTCCCAACCGAGTTCTTTTGGTAGGCAAGATATCCTGATATGCCCATCGTAAGCTCCAGAATCACACAACTTATCATTGCTGCATGAGTTACCTTCTTCCAACGAAATTTGGTTGGCTTTGACATCGATCCGGCAATGATGAATGAAGAGTCTTGACAAACAAATGCAAAGCTACATACTCCAAAGCCAATAAAAAATGTGCTCACATCTAAGAACTTTTCGGTTGAAAGTAACTGAATCATTCCTCCTGACGCTGAGATCGATTCCTTGATTGGTGAGAAGCCAGCAACCAATGCAACTAGACACGTGTTCAGAATAACATTGAACTGCGAAGTTTTCTCGAGATCAGAAATGTCGCGTTGCATACTAAGTGGTAGTATTATTAGCAAACTGCTGACGAACATAATGACACGTTTGATATCATCGTCATGAAGTGTAACATGGAGAAGCACCGGTAATGTATCTTTGATGATAATAAGATATGCGACCATGCTACCAAAAGATAAGAGGAACATGTTGACGCTTAGAAATACGAATCCAGGTCTACCAAACGACGCCTCCATTAATGTTTCATATGAGTTAACATCAGCAACTTTCCCTATCGATATGAGTTGTCGTAGTGAATAGTCTGTGAGGAAAGCGCATATTAGAATCATAATAGTTCCTGCCACAAGNGTAGTGAATAGTCTGTGAGGAAAGCGCATATTAGAATCATAATAGTTCCTGCCACAAGTCCCGCTTCTTTGATGGCATACGGCATTCCAACAATACCAGCACCCAAGGTGACATTGCATAGGTTGGCATATGCACCTAACAGAGATGACTTTCGCTCATCCGTTTTTTCCTCCTTGGCGTTTTGCCTTTGTTGTATTATCCTTTGGTTTAGCCGTGGATTTGACGGCCTCAAAAAGGGCGACTTCTCTACGGACATGATCAATAGAGAAGATGGTCTACACACGTCGTCTCAATACACTATTATCCAACTGTAGTTGTTGTTATCGAGGCAGATATGTTGATGTTATCATCATCGTCGTAGCAACATCATAACATGCAACTAGCTTGGCTTGGGAAAAATGAGAAAGATGAGGAGGAGGAAAAGCGAGAAAATCCAAGACACCGACATAAGGTCAGACATAGGAATACAAGCTGTAAAAGTATGATGAATACTTTTATTTCATTGAGTAGCTTCAATCATCAGACAGATGTGTATCAGTATCATCATCGTCCGTTGAGAATGTACTTAAAATTGAATCTATTAGGATTGATGATTTCTTACCATCATCAATATACCCACAAACACAACCAAAGAAGATAGGATGAAACCAAGTATGTTTTTGAAGCCGGGAATTTCCTTGTAGTAGAAGATTCCCCATAAAGCTGATATTATCATCGATGCTTGATTCAGGCTGTAGCCCAGGAAATCGCCTAGTTTTTGAATAGACAGTATCCCACATAAGTTTCCTATACTGTACAGTATTCCAGCCAGCATCCCAGGTCTCAACATTTCCCTAAAGTGGAATGAAGGCAATGAAAGATAGCCCTCTACCACAGATCTACATTGTAATGCTCGAATCATCCACCGAAGTAGCCATGCAAGTATAACAACTATCATTGCCGCTATACCAAAGCTCATAGAGTATCCTACGCCCTGCGTACTGTTACTTGGAGCGTAATGTAGTGGTACAATAATAGATGCAGCGAGCAATCCATTGATGAAAGCCATGAATAGTCCCAGATGATACTTGGGAACATGTATTGTCGTCTTACTTATCAGTGGTGGGAGATGAAAATGCAGCGTTTGATGCGAGTGTGGAGATCGTCCACTGTGTGGGAAGGTCTCAAAATCTAAAGATGCTTGATCTCCTTCTGAGAACTCATCATCATTATCATCATCACCCAATGATGAAAGTGGAGTTTTTTCATTAATTACTTCTTCATCTTTTGGACAGCTATTATGTTGTTTTTTCCTCTTTGGCTCGTTTGATGCGAAATATGCAACACCACATAAGCCAATACACAAGAGTAGCACTGCCTTTACTGCACCCCAAGCACCACTCTTTTGCTTTTCACCAAATATTAGTACACCCCAAATAAAGCTAATGATTACAATAACACATGACCATATTCCCACACTGATGGCCAGTCCAGCTCTTCGGACGGCATACACTCCGGCCGTTCCTCCGGGTACCCATAGTATAGCAGATAACAACGCCCATGGAGTGAAATCAGAGAATGACCACTTGTGAAATGATAATGTCAAAACATCAGAACTTTGATTATTGATGTCAGAATACTCATCTGCTAATAAATTGTTGATATAAACTGAAATAGATGACGTCAAAAACACTGCAAATGCCTTGTAGGATTGAAAAACTAACGGATCTACATCAACACGAGTTGCCGCCTCGCCTTTCATGGGAACGCTGTAACTTCCAAACGATATGGCGGCGCCGAATGCGGCAAGGAGACCGATGAATTCGTCATTATTTGACATAACTTCAGTTAGGCACCACCGTTTATCTTCGTCCGGTTAGCTCTCTAGACAGTTATAAGTAAGTAGGGCAATCAACTTCTTGACGAAGGCCAATATGTATGGTATCTACCTGAGGCAAGGCATACACTTGACTTCATCTCAGCAGCGACCTTCTGCTGCATGCATCCAGCTTACATACCTAAGTAGCAGCTAAGTAGGTAGTTCAGCTCTTTGATTTTGAATTTTGCATTCTCATTCAGTAGCGGATAGACAGTCACATCGAACTTCTTTACTTCTTATTTTAGAGACAGAGCGACGTGTGAAAATTGAAAATCAAAGATCCACACCGCTAAGTACCTCATTATCCGGAGACGGCAAATAATAAGTAACAGCAAAATTATTATGAACAATCTTCCAGATCCTCCCCGAGGCGCACATCCAGTGCAACTGGAACTCTGGAGTAGAGTCTTCACACGGCGTTTCCGTCAAATGGAGGCACTGTCACCGTCAATATTCGATTCCTTCGCTTTTGGCATTAAATCTGATTATGATAATTCACGTCGGGAGATGGATCTAACCAATAGTCATTATTCTTCTTACCTTCTCAAAGGTAGTGATACTGACGCCACCGAGAATAATAATGATAGCAACAATAACGGTAGCAAAAACGACAGCACTGCGCCGGCGAAACAAATTGGATTTCATATTCTTGCCCTATTCTATACCGCAATTGATGAACGGATGCCTCCCCCAGAAAGGCAGTTTGCTATTGATACTGTCAAGAGGGCGTTTGCGTTGTTAGACACTGTTATGAGTGAAGAAAGGGGGAAGCAACAACAACAACATGACGCCAGCAATAATGGTAATAATGACAATGTGGTTGTTGTTGGGAAACATGGTAGGGACGAAGGTGAAATTCATGATGATAATAACGATAATGATGATTATGTGGCTGAGATGCCGAAGACAAAGCATGCGAGGAAGGAACCGCCAATCGTTGATGGAGAGGGTGAGTCGCCGTAGTCGAAGATGTGCAATCAGGACGTGATTCAGGAGGTATAGAGGTCGNGTAGAGGATGTGACAGGGCTTCCACATGCTGCTGGTGGTGGTGGTGATGATGATGATGACGGTGATGTAGAAGATGTTACCGAGCAGCATGTAGCTGAAGGTAATGACGTGGAAGATGTCACGGAAGAGCAATCTACCGTCAGAGATTCTGTCCAAGATGTAACGGAGCAGACTACTACGCAACCGATTACTGATAGTAAGGCTGCAGAAGAAGAAACACAAATTGCCAATGAAGACGTAGCAGCCAAATCTTCCCAAGAAGATGACATGCCAAACAATGACTCTCTGCAGCAACCTACTGGTGCAACTACTGATGAACCTACCTCGGAAATAGAAATAGATGATACACAACTTGCTCCACTTCCACCTCCACGCATTGGGACTCTTCACCGTCATCTCAATTTCTACGCTGACAACTTCATCAATTCTCCCGATGAACCCAAAGAGACGGTCAGTGGTAGCATCCATGCTCGTGACCCTTGTACAGTCGTTTATGATTCTGGTTATCATCATCTGAATTATTGCGCTACATTAGATGACGAAACCTCTGTTAGTATCAACGAGAGACTTGCAATGTGGGATCCTTATTGGCGGACTCTCAAGGTTCTGTGCAAACGAGATACAGAGTCTGAGTTTGGGGAGCCAACGAAGGTAACAACCAAGACAGCTTCGTGTAAAGATGAAACTGGCGTACGTTACCCACCGAAGTCTTGCGGAATGGTCTCTGTTAATTTGTCGAAGGAAAGCCGTGACTCCAAATTTGCCGGTGAGTGGGAGGTAAACTGGGGTAAAGAATCCAATAGTTACTCAACTGGAGAGAGGCGATTACTACTTCGGACATTACCACTCACGCGATCATCCACAGAAGTAGCTCAGCGGGCAGACACCCATCTGTGGCCAAAGGGGACTTTCGTACAGCTCAAAGTTGGGGATGAAGCAGCAGAAAAAGTTGTGAGAATTACTCAACGAAAGCAGGATGAAATAGAGGTAAGCTGTTGTTTCTGTTCTACCATCAAGGAGTCTCTCTTTAAGTCTCTGACTTGTTATTTTGTTTTTCTTTTCACAATGCAAACAGCCAGCGAAGTGGACTGGCCAGTGTTCAGCATTGGACTTGACCCCATACGTTCAAAATCCAAACCTTCCAATCGATGTCAAGCTTTGCTCTAGGGAAGCTATTCGAAAAGCTGAACCTCCACCAATTGCACCGGGCACAAAAGTTGTCAAAGAATTTGAGGACGCAGGTCAGATGGTCCCGTTCAACGGTGAAGTACAAAGTTATGACGCCAAAGAGAAGCTTTACCTCATTGTGTACGAGGACGAAGATTCAGAGGAGCTAACAAGGGAGGAAGTATCTAATATATTGGTTGTAAAGGGCGATCTTACGACGGAAGATCCGCCAACTATCGGTTCTTATGCTGTACATGTCACTATCAGTGAATATGTGGGTCCTGATCGTTTGTTTGACGAGCTTATGGGGGAGAGTGCTTTACCGTTGCTCCCCCTTGAATCAGTGAAGCAAAAGGCTATTGAATACTTGAAACAGCAGCAAATAGTAGTTGTTGATGGCGAAGATGAGAGTGATAACAACAATGGTGGCAGTAACAGTGGATCCCTCATTGTGTCATTGAAATGTCCAATCGGCAAGACTACGATTCAATTACCTGTCAGAGGACGATGTTGCAATCACTTGCAATGCTTTGATCTGCGTAACTTTCTTCTCGCCAACGAAAAACCTTCTGCCAGAAGATTCAGATGTGGTGTATGCCAACGGATTTTGTGCTTGAAGGATTTGGTTCGTTGTGGACTTTTTGATGCTATGCTTAGAGATCATCAAGCAGATATTGCGTCTAGTACAAGTCACGAAGTATCTATTCTTGACGATGGCAGTTGGAGAATAGTGGAGCAAAAGAAAGCGAAAAGTCCGCCTGAAAACGTAGATAAAGAGTCGGAAGTGATTGATTTGTCATAACTACTGTTGGTCTTCCGTGGAGATATTGGGATAGAGGTGAAGAAAACGTATGTGGGGATTAGTTGTATCGTAGAGGCTGAT
>JALLBI010002169.1:0-10513 GCA_036940125.1 Mediolabrus comicus | reverse complement strand
AGAAGAGGAAGAAGAATTCTCCTCGCTGGCCAAATACCTCTCATCAGTTGGTGACTTCTTGACGCTATCATCACGATCACCCGATAATAGCTTGCTCTTCACGGAGTCGTAGTCGTCCTTCTCCTCTTTCGCCGATGATGACATGATTGATCCTGTTCTTTTGTTGTTGCTGCCGTCTCCTTTGTCTGTTGGCTACTACGTCGCTCTTCTTCCGGTCTCTTCTTATTATTATGTATTTCATTGCATGGTTTGTTGCTACGATTACAATTCATTAGGCCTACTTTACTGGTTGAGGAAGCCATCATCATCATCTTCGGGCGGATGGACTTCATTTTTGCATTGCCGGGTATTGAAATACGAGCTTCTTACGAAATAGGCCTACCCCGAATACTTTTACAAAATAGAGCCCTATTTGCATTACTTGTGTTCATCTAAACTTTGATTTAGAAGCTCTTCTCACAATTTGGCCTGTGTCGCATCGCAGTTGAGTTGAAGATGGCGGAGTTGAAAAGTCGGCGAAACAGCGGAGCATGCAGGATTAGTACCTGTAGATTAGTAATTCAGTATCTAACTTTCATTGTAGTAGGTACCCCTGATCGCCCTCTCCCAACACCAAAAAATCTATCAATGACCATGACCGACGCCTCACTTATACTCTAACAAGCAATTAACCAAGCAACAAGACCATGGCCTCCGTTCACACATACGACAAATCATCCCATCGTCACGTCCTCCCCCTCCGTCCCACAATCAAGGACTATGCATGGGGAATACGTGGTCTCGANATCATCCCATCGTCACGTCCTCCCCCTCCGTCCCACAATCAAGGACTATGCATGGGGAATACGTGGTCTCGACTCACGTGTGGCCCGATTTGCATTAGAATCGGGTGTAATCGATGAAGTCGATCCAGACTCCCCCTATGCGGAATTATGGTTGGGAACACACCCATCTGGACCAACAACATTACGTGATGGGACCACATTGGAATCAGTAGTGGGAGGACAACTCCCTTTTTTATTCAAGATATTATCCGCCGGTAAAGCGTTGTCAATTCAAGCACATCCATGTAAGGACGGGGCCAAACGCTTACATCTCGAGGACCCCACACATTATGTCGATGATAATCACAAACCTGAATTAGCCGTGGCATTAACCCCCTTCGAGGCCATGTGTGGCTTCCGTCGTCTTGAGGAAATTGCCATTTTAATTAAGAAACATCCAGAGTTTGCAGCCTGTATCTCCAATGAGGCCAAGCTAGCCGTATTCTTATGTTCACGTGATGAAGATGATAAGAAGAAGGCATTACGGTCATTATTCCAATCATTCATGTCATGTCCTGTTGAAACATCACGTGTACAATTGAAAAAATTGTTAAAGCGATTACAACGTGAACAAAGTGTCGATCATGTCCATCCGCATGAGGAACCACCGTGGGAACGTAAGTGTGCACGTGCCATATTACGATTGGCACAACAATTCCCTGGTGATTCAGGTGCCATGGCACCATTCCTATTGAATTATCTATTGATCGCGCCAGGTGAAAGTTTTTACATGGCAGCGAATGAACCACATGCCTATGTGGCTGGTGAAATTATTGAATGTATGGCATGTTCAGACAATGTTGTTCGGGCAGGATTGACACCCAAGTTTAAGGATGTGGATAATTTGGTAAATATGTTAACATATTCCATGGGTGGACCAACGATTAATGCAGGAACGCCTGCCTATGGTGATGATCGTATTATGAGATACACTCCCCCAACTGGAGAGTTTGAAGTGATGATTATTACATGTAATCCTGGTGAAGATATTACATTACCACCACTTAGTGTACCCGCCATCTTTGTGGTGCTGGAGGGGTCTGGTAATACCGATAATGAAGAGGGACAACGATTAGTTATGCGTCCAGGACGTTCGTACTACATTCCGGAACATTGTCCACCACTTACCATGGCAGTGAATGATTCGAAACGTGGACCACTGAAAATTGCATTGGCACATGAAAATCAACATGTGGATGAACCAACATTGGCATGTGCGGAAGATTCAAAGCAGTGGGGTGGAGAGTTTGCATTGCCTCCTGTGCCATCGAATATTAGTGTGAGTTCTGCGACTAATCCCGGTACACCTCGTAGTCCGTATAATCCGAGGGTGGTTAGTGAGATTGCTTTGAAGTCGTCGGCACAAATAGCTGAGTTTAAGGTGCCAAAGTTGTAATATTTTGAAGTTGGAGAGATTGAGAGGGGGAGAGAGAGAGAGATGGTGGTGAGGTAGGAAGGGGAGAGGGGTGAGGTAAGAGGGGGAGAGATATGGTGCATTGTGTGGGGATTAGAAAGAGATAAAGAGAATGAAGAGATGCTGGGGGGAGTTTGCATTGATCAAAATAAATAGTAATACTTACAGGGGAGAAACTTTTAGATAAAAAGATAATTGTAACTAAATCCTACACTAAAAATGAATCATATCTTCTTCGTCTCGATAGCAATAGGGCCACCATCTTGCACCATCAACTGACTCAAATCTGCTACTGCTGCTTCTACTGAATCTGGCTCCTCCTCTTCCTTTTCTTCAATACCACCCTCATCCCCAACTTCCTCATTTTCTCCATCATCTCTCGATGTAAAGCTAGAAGGGGCACTAGGATAATTACTCGGCAATGAAGCCTTCTCCTCCCTATCACTCTCATCAACACCAACTTGTTGTTGTTGTCGTCGTTGTTGATCCATATCCCTCGTCAACCGAAAATTCTTCTCCCTCAATTCACGATTCACATTCTTCAACTCATTCAATTGCAATTGATACATCCGTTCTTTTTGAAATGCATCCTCCTTTTGAGATTGTAGAGAGTGTTGGATGTATTCTAGCATCGATTGTAATTCGTGTATTTGTTTTTGTAGCATCAAATCATTGTTGTTATTGGGTTTGGTAGAAGAAGAAGTGTTGTTGATGTTGTTGTTGCTGACCGGAGGAGATGATGATGCCTTTTCTTTACCCCAATTTGAAGATGAGGATGGAGATGTGGTGGCCTCTCCCTTGAGGGGTGTTGCTGCTTGTTGTTGTTGTTGTCCCAACATGAAGGATGATCGGATGCTATTACCAAGCTGTCGAATCAGATTGTCCTCATTATTGTTGCTNGTCTTGAGTGTAGACCATAGAAATTTAAAAGTACACACTCCCACCCTTTGACCAAGCGGGCTGTCGAAACATCTCCGATGTTCCAGTCCGATGTTCCAGTTAGTTAATATCATTCTGTTTCTGCCGCGTTGTGCTGGCTGATAAGTGCGGCTTCGTGGGTGGTAGAATAATTTCAGCGGATCACATCTAGTGAGTGACAACTGATTATGTTTCCATTATTGCCGACGATGTTTGCATGGCAGCATGGCAATGCCCTGATGATTGTGTCGACGTATTTTGTTTGTGGTGGTAGCAACTTATTTCGTTCGTTGTTGAGGAGAGTACTTGATTTCGGATTGCTTACTTGCTAGCAGCAAACCTACTCCCTCCGTATATTGTTTGCTTACACAGAAGTAGTGCTCTATTCAAAGACATTGACAAAGGGAAGCGTGCATGACGCGATGCGATGTACGATGATAGTGAAAATTGAACGCGATGATGTAACGCACGATACGTCTCTGACCGTAATGATGTTGCTATTGCCGTGCATATCAGTCGAAAGAGCATCGAATATAGTGCCGTTCAACGCAGGATCGTTGATGTTTCATTATTCCTTTGCTGTTTTCAGAGGGGAGTAGTAATACCTAGATGATCTTCTCATGGTTGTATTTATTTTTTTGTGGCGAGTTTTTTGAGAAAAAATGCGTGACGCAAGAGGCGATAGTGACGTGGTCCGCCACGTCCGTGACACAGTTGTTCCTCAGTCACTAAAATAATAGATGTTAAAATGTTACTCCTCACACCAAAGTTAAAACTAACAAGGGAGACTGTTAGATACATATAAACAATCTTTGCAGAGCAATACTATAGTCAGAAATTCTATGAAAAAATCAAACAAAATCAAGAAGATACAGCAGCAGAGTAAGTTATCTTGGGAATAAGAGGAGACTGATGCACTTACTGCCTAGTAGGTACAGTAAGGTGCAGGCCCCGAGGGCCCGCACTGCAGCTTAACACGTCCATGATACATACAAAGACAGTGTGTTTGTCTGTCAGCAACATAGAATGTGTTGTGTAGGTACATAAGGAAGGAGGAGCTTCGCCAGCGTAGTCGGTTCTGTATGTAAGAGTCAGACATTCTTTGGGCACGATGTAGAGTGTTGGCAGCAGTAACACGTATGGAGTGGCTGGACCAGCGAGACAGTAAGGGGCCATTGTCCTTGAGGTTGAAGACAACCTGCGCGTGCTGTCGTAGATATGTTGCCACCTGTTTGTCAGTGATGTAGGAGAAGCCTGTCGGAGACTTGTCACACTGGTGGACGGCAAGTGGGGATGTAGGTGGGATGCCGAGGCGTATAGCACGGCGATATATCCGTAGTGCAGCTCGCACTGGGCAGAAGTCGGGATGTTCGTCATCTCTTGTGAAGGGGATACGTTCACCATTGTTGTTATTCTTTTGGAAGCGCCAAGTAATTTCGACTGCGTCGGCAATGTCGGCGGTAGCTTGGGTGACTTCGGCGTCCAAGAGAGGACGGTTGGATCCATTGAAAAAGGTAAAGTCGGCGGGGACAAATGCAATTGGTTCCGCAATGGGGTGAGCAAAGTTTGTCTCGGTCATTTGTACTGTTTGGGAAGTTTGGCACCATTCTGACCGCCTGAAGCCAGCGAGGCGTCCTAGGACGATCCAGTCAAAGATGGCTGCCTCGGGACTGTCTGGGTGGACTGGTCGTGCGTGGGAAGTTTTTAGCGAGGAAGATCTGGCCCACGAACTGAGCCCACCTCCCCGATTTTGGCGGGAAATGGGAAATTCACTGGCCACCGGAGAGAGGAAAAACCACAACCAAGCCAGGGAGGGAGAGAGAGAGAGAGAGAGAGAGAGAGAGAGAGAGAGAGAGAGAGAGAGAGAGANAGAGAGAGAGAGAGAGAGAGAGAGAGAGAGAGAGAGAGAGAGAGAACCGGTCTACTAAAGCGCTGCAAGATGCTGGTGAGGAAGGGGGAAAATCCAGGCTTGAAAGCCATGTTTCGGCTCTAAGTCTACCTATGACCCAGACCCTTCCCAGACCTCTCCCAACACGGTCGCAATGTTCCGGGACTCCCATCTTCCAACATCGAGAGAGGGACATTCACCAAGATAGCTGCTGTCAGGCTGAGTGAACAGCCTGTCATCCTGTATTTCAACCAACCGTTTTTTCACGCCTTTTTGTGCATTGGACGATTATTTTTCTGACAGTCAACTCCGTCCATTCTACGAAACACAAGAGCAAGAGTGACACAACGTTATATGCAAGCAACAGTGGTAAAAGTGATTGAGCAATGAGAGAAAGAGAGTTGCACTGATCGAGCCTTCTTGACAACGTGATACGAGATCGCAATGCAAGCAATCTTCATCAAGCATTTTTCACTCAACCAAAGAACTTACCCTCCTTTCATAGCGGCTCCACCTCCCATACGGGAACTGTCGATACTCATAGCAGCGGTCCCGAAAGTATGTTCAGTACGTACGGTGGGCATTGTTTGATCCGTGAGTTCCGAATGAACTGTCTCTGCATCCTCCTGACGATTACTGTTCAAGTCGATTCCGCCAAATCGGACGGAAATGTCCATCTCATTGGATCCAGGGACGGTCTCAATAGGTCGGCGTTGCATTTCAAAATGAGCATTGGCTTTGTCGGTGGCAAGCCCCAAAGAATTATGCCATTTTGCCTTCTTGGATTGATAAATTTTCAAGCTCTCTTCCGCCTCTTCATTAGGGATGAGACGAGCAAGAAACGTTCCGGGGAAGTTCGCACCCACTTCTTGGAGGAGATTGCTGTGTAATTCAGTCTGAGGTTCCTAACCCAGTCTGCGAAAACAGCATTATTTTTAGTCTCTTGAAATGTACGATATGCAATTTGCTTAGGCGTATAGTCGGCGATGTCCAGCTGGATGGGGTTGGTGTTGTCGTTAGGAGCGTTAGCGTTCATGATATTATCCTGGTGTAACAAGGGAAGAAATATAAGTGTTAGATACACTTGAGGCAAAAGACAGGATACCGAAGAATAATTAAGTAACAAAGAGCACTATGATCCCAAATTGGATGACCCCTTGTATCAATCCGGGCATCCCATGAGCTCATTCAAATGCAGCAGGGCGAAGAATGGGAGGACCATTGCTCAAACAAATCTAATACACTTCGATGAGAGCAGCACCAAAAAGATACCTCAAACAAGTCCCTGCATCACACCCGCCGAGCATCCTGCCAGCCGATGGAGAGAGCTCACCCACCCACAAACAAGCCACACCAGCTCTGTGGAAACAACACATACGAAATAGTGCACATACCTTTGAAGCAATAGGGCGTTCTACGCAGATGAGTTCCAAAGTGTTGTTGGAGTTGTTTTCATTTGTTGCAAAACAAAATTATGTGACAAAAGTAGGCGGGGGCCGGTTGTTGAGAAGTGAGAGGCAAAGAGGTATCTTCTTCTGACGTGTTACCCGGGAGTCCACGGGGGCAGTGGGATTTGGTACCTGTTCCGATTAGCAGAACTCCCTATTGAGTATCGTACGACTTTGGCCTTACAACTTTATCCAACAGTTCAGTATCTTCATCCATTATCAACAGTTTGTGTAATCCATTTTCATGTTCTGATAACTGATAACTTGATGATTGTGGTTTATCCATCCTTTCTGGGTACTAGTTGTACTGTAGGTTCGCCATAGAACTCCGATAAACTCACTACAACATCAGTTTGTTCTGTTGTGTACAAATCGTCGCCATCATATCCACAGATGGAAATTTTACAATCTGATACTAGTTGTTCTGCCTCTTTTACCACCGTTGGAGACAACTTCTTCTCAAAAACAACATTACCTTCTCTATCTATGCAGTACAAACCTTGAATACTGCAGAAACAGAAAGCAGAAGAGTATGAGATATGAGCCGTGTACTTTCAAGTGCAAGACTGGACCTTGGTTCTTGCTCGTCTTCCTATGCTCGCTCTTCAGAAGAGACGCATGCTTTGAGGTGTACCCTTCGGTACTCAGGAGGTCTCTTGCATCTACAGGTACAACTTAGTAGATGCTAGGAGGAGGTGTGGTGCCAAAATACTACGGGTTAGCTTATGAAGCTGACCCCTCTCCGCCTTTGTCATTATCTTCTTCTTGATCAGGATTTAATACAAGATGAAGATTTAATAGATCAAATAGTTCATCGTCACTGTAGAGATCTCCTTTTCCGGGCTGCTGTTGTTGATTTCCATTAATTTCCGAGGCCAGAAGTAGTAGAGGAGATCTTTTGCAAATACTGCCGATGTCTTTCACACCATTTCCTTTCAGACGTGATTGTGGAGCAACAAATGCAGTTGATGACACTATTGAATGACTTATTGTCGTTAGTAGGAGGGCTGTTGTTGCGGCGGCTATCATGGTGACGATGCTAAGGTGGAGTAGTGACGAGTGACGAGTGACGAGTGTCGAGTGTGGGTGAGTGAGAGAGCGAGAGCACAGATAATAGCACGGATGCGCCTTCGTCAGTGTTTGGATTTTGCTCCTTGACCCCCGGAACACGCTGTAACTATCGTACACGGAGTACGCGACGGCAAAGGCGATTTTATGCACACATGACAACTCAGATAGATTGTGTACACCAATACCACCACTTCGTGGCCACCATATGACGTAGTATAGTCTGTGTTATATATAATGAGTCTGATGCAGCATATCTATTGATTTATTACACAATGGACGCCGATTCTATGGATAAATCGGAGCACATTTTCATGGAAATTGGTTACTTTTGAGAGGGCAGTCGCCATGAGATGATGATCAATAACGTAACAAAATACATGCTCAAGACGCTCATAAATGAAAGGAATATATACGGGAGGCATGGGGCATGCGTGGTTGTGCCCTGAGGAGTGTTCTCGAGATCATATTAGACGCAAGATCTATCCCCAATGAGTATGGAACAACATTGGCATCGTACGAACAAGGCTAGAAAAAGTTACTCTCTCCTACCTTGATCTTGAAATGTATTGGAGGAACAAGGAACTACAATTTAGAGTCCATATGATCATCACTCAGACGAGGAATCCACCTCCTCCGGACGTCATCAAATCAACCACATCACCGTGAAAACTCCCTTGCCAATCAATGGAATGATATCTCATCCAAGCTTCAAGCTGTGGCAGATAAACGGGATGCTTGTCCATCGTCACCAACATATTCACGAGATAAGGAAGAGGAGAAGAAAAAGTCGGATGAACATGAGAAGAAGTTTAAGGATATGAGAAAGAAACATTATAATGAAGCAGAAATGATGAGGAAGTGGAGGGAGGAACATTCTAATGATGATGATGAGGAAGAAGAGGATTACAAGGAGGAAGAAGATGGTGCTAAAATGAAGTAGTAGACAATGAGTAGGCAACAATTTAGTTTCTCTCCCAATTCCCGTAGGAAGAACATTTATTATATTATGAATGTAGATAGTGCCACCCCGCCGACCCAACCAAGGACATTAAAGCCCTTACTCCTGATTCAATCCAAGTTGCTTGCCCAAGTCGTCCTTCTTTTTCATCCATCCCGCAATATCTTTTTCCAACTCAGCCCTAGCCTCATCATCTGTCTCGTTCTTCAGCTCCGCTTTCATCTCCTTGAGCATATCCCTGGCATCCTTCCACATGGCCGTCAAGTGCTTCTCTCGGTTCCTCGCTTCCTCGGTGGACAAGCTCGTCTCATCAGTCACGGAGAAAGGGTCTTCTTCTTCTTCGGAAATGCCGTTCAAGTTAATGTGGGGGGAATCATCACTAGCGAATGGCTGATTGAAATAGCCACGGCGCCCACCACGAGGTGTTTGGCCTAACAAAAGAAACAATTATTTGTGAGCGACAACAGAACGATAAACCGATCCAATAAAAAATATGAAAAGTGTCGAACTTACCTCTTTGTATTGTAGCACAAGAGTGACACAGTGTTATATTGATGCAAGCAACAGTGATGAAAGTGAGCAATGAGAGAGAAACTTGTGCACTTATCAAGTTTTCTTGATGCAATCCAACAAAAGTAGAGTAGATGCTTACCCTCCACCTCCAACATTCATACCCATTCCAGCTCCACCCATCCAACCGCTTTTCATTCGAGCTCCACCCATACCTCCGTCCATTCTACGAAACACAAGAGTGACACAACGTTGTATTGATGCAAGCAACAGTGGTAAAAGTGATGTGAGCAATGAGAGAGAAACTTGTGCACTTATCAAGCTCCAACAAAAGTAGAGTAGATGCTTACCCTCCACCTCCAACATTCATACCCATGCCAGCTCCACCCATCCAACCGCTTTTCATTCGAGCTCCACCCATACCTCCGTCCATTCTACGAAACACAAGAGTGACACAACGTTGTATTGATGCAAGCAACAGTGGCAAAAGTAAAGGTGGTGTGAGCAATGAGAGAAAGAGAGTTGCACTGATCAAGCCTTCTTGACAACGTGATACGAGATCGCAATGCAAGCAATCTTCATCAAGCATTTTTCACTCAACCAAAGTACTCACCCTCCTTTCATACCGGCTCCAAATCCCATACCGCTGCTCAGAGTTGGGTCGATACTCATAGCCGTCCCTGCGGTACGTGCCGTGAGCATTGTTTGATCCGTTAGTTCCGAATGAACTGTCTCTGCATCCTCCTGACGATTACTGTTCAAGCCGATTCCGCCAAATCGGACGGAAATGTCCATCTCATCGGATCCAGGGACGGTCTCAACAGGTCGACGTTGCATTTCACTTGCAAAATGAGCGTTGACTTTTTTGGTGGCTTCCCTCAAAGAATTACGCCATTTCGCCACAATTTTAGTTTTCAAGCTCTCTTCCACCTCTTCGTCAGGCACGAGACGAGCAAGAAGCGTCTTGGGGAATCTATGCTTCACTTCATCGAGGAGATTCCTGTGTAATTCAGTCTGAGGGTTCCTAACAAAGCCTGCCCAATCAGCATTATTTTTAGTCTCTTGAAGTGTAAGAGAGGCAATTTCCTTCGGCGTATAGTCATCGATGTCCAGCGGGGTGGGGTTGGTGTTGTCGTTGGGAGCGTTAGCGTTCATGATTATGATTATCCTGTGTCCAGGGAAGAAATATAAGTGTTAGAAGCACTGGATGCAAAGGATAGGATACCTGAGACTACTGGAGTAACAAAGAGCACTACGTTCACCAATTGGATTACCCCTTCTCAATCCGGGCATCCCATGAGCTCATTCAAATGCAGCAGGGCGAAGAATGGTAGGACCATTGCTCAAACAAACCAAATCCCATTCGATGAGAGCAGCACCAAAACGATACCTCAAACAAGACCGTGCATCACACCCGAGAGCATCCCGCCAGCCGATGGAGAGAGCTCACCCACCCACAAACAAGCCACACCAGCTCTGTGG
>JALLBI010001948.1:0-10702 GCA_036940125.1 Mediolabrus comicus | reverse complement strand
CACTTCTTATGCGGCTGCGCGCACCGAGATGATGACGCACAGAGCCAGCTAACGAGAACCGAGCTAACCAGCAAAGCTCATAGGTACCAATAAGCACCAACATGGCCCAACTAAAACTAGCAGCAGCAGCTCTTGCTGTTGTTTTTGCAACGTGTGACGCCCTCATGCAGCCCAGCAATCGACGTGATTTTGTCACACAATCCATCGCATCTGCATCGGCGTCAGTTCTATCCCTCCCACAACAGTCAAATGCATTGGAGAGAGCACCACAACAATCTATCTCTCTTCTGCCTATCGGGTTGGGAGCATGGGCATGGGGTGATTCACTATTTTGGGGGTATGACAAGAAGAATGACAATGACTTGAAAGAAGTGTTCAAATATGCACTTGACAACAAGCAGGCATTCTTCGATACTGCAGAGCTGTATGGACTAGGAAGGAGTGAGGAGCTTATTGGAAAGTTTAAAGAGGAGCTGTGCTCAACTCCAGAAGAAAGAGAACAAATTATTGTTGCCTCTAAGTTTGCGGCATTGCCTTGGCGTACATCTAGAGAGAGTGTAGTGAAAGCGTGCAAAGCAAGTGTCGATCGACTTGGAGGACCGATTGAATTGTATCAAATTCACTTTCCCAATTCCTTTTCAAACGAGGAATACTGGGATGGTATTGCTGATTGTTATGACCAGGGCCTTGTAAAAGCTGTAGGAGTGTCAAATTATGGCAAGGATGCTGTAAAAGCTTGTCATGATCATCTCGCCAAGAGAGGCATCAAGCTCGCTAGCAATCAGATACAGATGTCATTGCTCTATAGGTGGCCAATTGAGAATGGCCTCCTTGATACTTGTAAAGAGTTAGATGTCAAGGTTCTGGCCTACTCTCCATTGGCACTAGGGTACTTGACTGGCAAGTATACCGCATCTAACCTTCCTTCAGGCCCCAGAGCCAAGATTGGGAAGCAGCTTTTCCAAGATCCTTCTTACGAAAATCTTCTATCGTTAATGCGAAATATTGCAGCTAAGCATGGTGATGAAGTACCTATCTCTCAGGTTGCTCTGAATTGGTGCATATCCAAAGGCACTATACCTATTCCTGGTGCTAGAACAATACGCCAAGCCAAACAAAACTTGAGCACTCTTGAATGGAAACTATCAGCAGAGGAAGTTCAGCAATTGGACGATGCATCGATGAAAACTACTGGTTTCTTGACCCCCGATAAGAACCCATTCCCTCGTAAAGATGTGAATACTGGACTTATCATGTATGATTCATAGAGTCAAACAATTATTGTAATTAGTATTTAGGACAACTACTACCTCAAAGCTCTCCTTAATCCTACAAATGCTACAACAGAGAATCCAGCGATTCCAAGCATAATCAACGCTTCCTTGTGCTCTGAATACCACGGTGATTCATCTTCATCGTCGTTTGCTCGTTCAAATTCCTTTACTTGGGGCGGTTGATCGGAGAATGACACTGATTGTTGTACTGGTGGGTACTCTCGCTTCAGTTTGCTTTTCAGGGAACTCTTTCTCACGAAAGGAAGTTTCTTCGTTGTTGCCGTACCACCGCCATTACTATTTGTGTGTTCGTCCGATGCATTTTCTCGACTTTTGTCTTCGACAATTGGCTGCTTTCCTTCTGAAAACTTCTTTTTGTCTTTCATTTCAATCTCATCGTTTGGAGTAGAATTTTCTTTCCCATCTCCAAATAACGCCTGTGCCATAACTTTTGCTTTCTTCTTCTCTATCTTCTTCGCTGCCTTCTTTTTTTCTGTATATTCCTCTAGAAGCCGCTTAATTTCTTTCATCTGTGATGTTAATGAGCGCAGAGAGGACTTTTCTTCCTTCCGTGANCCATCTCCAAATAACGCCTGTGCCATAACTTTTGCTTTCTTCTTCTCTATCTTCTTCGCTGCCTTCTTTTTTTCTGTATATTCCTCTAGAAGCCGCTTAATTTCTTTCATCTGTGATGTTAATGAGCGCAGAGAGGACTTTTCTTCCTTCCGTGAGCACTGCTCGCTAGAGTTTAACTCTTGTATAAACTGCATTCCCATTGTCCTGGCCTTCTTTAATATCACTATAGCATCTCCTACTTCACCTTGCTCCATACACGCACGAGCTACAACAAGATAACTCTTCACCCTCCATTCACCAAACAGTTTTCCATCTATTATACCTTCTTGATTCAAAATAGTATGTATTTTCATTCCTCTTTTGCCATACAATGCATCCAAAAGGATTAAGGCATTCTTTGCAAATTTGCTTGCCTCTTCCCACTTTTGTAATTTGATACAGCACGTCGCGGCATTATTTGAACAGGTTATCATTATAACAACAAGATCTGCCCTAACCTCATTAGTGGAAGTGTGATCATGCTGTACATTTCTCACTTTATCAACAGCTGATGCATATGTATTCAGTGCAGAGTCGTAGTCCTTGTCTGCAAAATAGTTGGCAGCTTGTGCTTTTAGACTTTTTGCCAGAGAAACTCTCTCTGTTGCGTCCATTTCACTGAGTGAATGCTTTCGAACGACCTTTGGTGGTGTTGTAACATGACAAGTAACATTAGATCTGCCACTCAGTCGCCATGAAGAGAGCTCGATGGTGTAGTTAGTGCTGTCAGATGATATTTCTTTCAAGATTCCTCTTCCATATTGACATATCACATCATCTCCAACACATGCGGGCACTGATGGATAATCTTTTGGCGTGTATAACATGTTCGGTTCTCCTCTATTTCCAACAGCACGACTGCTGCTACTAGTTATACTCTCTCCATCCGTAAACAAGCGTATTTCTTTGATGCCATCACTCTTCCTCGTTCGCACAACGATGCCCTTCCCAAAATCTGTTTGTACAATGACTTGGTCAGCATCTTCGGGCTCTTGTCTTCGCCGTGGCGAGCGAAGAGTTGTGCTCATCTTGAACTGTTGCAGGAATAGCTGTCAGAGTTATTATGGATGGCTGCTTTCTGCTTTCATCACTTTGATAGGAGGGTTGATTGAAAGGGGGCAGAGATGCCAATTTAGGGTTAACCCCTTTATTTTTATTAGAAACTTATACTAATTAAAGGGGGCTTGGGGTAGCGCACAATAACTTCTTTGGATTGGTGAAGGCAACACACCGCACACCGCACACACACTGACAGACACCGAACTGCAAGCTGAGCAACCTATTTGAATTGCAAATACAATGGCCATACAACGATCCAACATCGCCAGCAATAGTTCCGTAGCTGCCAATGGAGGAGGAGGAGGAAATAATAGCGGAAGCAGAGCACGAGATCTCTCCCCAATCTCGCCGCGATCTGCCAACGCAAACAGCAACGCAGCACAATTCAACCCGCGGCTAATCCTCTCTCAAATGATTTCACTCCAATCCTTCCATTATCTAATTCTTGGAGTTATTTTTCAGATAAATCATGTTTTATTTGCCACCAGTATTACCATGGATCGGATATTTACTTCAAAGTACTTGGATGTGTGGAGTGCTACTGGATGGATAGATAATGCAGCAATTTTATTATCAAGCCTATTCGGCGCTGTCCTACTGGCTATCATTGTGGAAAAGTCAAAGAAATGTTTAGATTTCTCGGTAACTCTCTTCTTAATACACATCGTTACGTGTTCAATATATGGAGGGTTTCCTTCGACGTGGGATTGGTGGATTGTTCACACGATAGGGTTGATTGTTATGGTTGTGTTAGGAGAGTACTTGTGTTCAAAGAAAGAGCTTAGTGATATACCATTATTACAACTGTGAGAAAGTTTAGGAAGTGCGATGTATGGATATAATATCTTATTATTTGGTGTGCCTCGGATGGACATTCTGGCGTTTATAATGTGCAAATAATTTTGTGACCCATAGCAACTGACTGCGTTCTGGTGTTGTTGTTGATGTGTACACACGAAATCTCTCTCTAGAAGCTAAGAATCCGTTGCTTCTTGCGCATTTTCCTTTGCAGTTGTTGCGGCACCCATTGAGGAAGGAGCGGTAACAGTATTCTGGACTAGTGAAAGTCGTCTGCCTCTCGGGTTTTCACAGCTCACGCATTTGCATTTCTCTGCACAAGCTGCACCGTTCGAGAAACAAACGCAATACATCTTAAGGCAATGTGTCTTGGTACATCGGCATGTCCTGTTGCCGAAAGCGTTGGAAAATTGTTTCTTCTTCAAAAGCTCGTTTCTGAGTTTGCCTCCAATCCGGCTCTCTTCTAAAGTGTTGTCACAATCGATGCAGTGGCAATCTCGCGAACACAATTTAGAATTACTGAAACAAGCACAATACATCTTGAGGCAATGCGTTTTAGAACAGCTACAAGAATCAGGCCTTGCGTTTGTTGGAGCTGTTGGGGATGTCAACGAATTTCGCTGCTGCTGAAATGATGTTAACGAAGTGCTAGCTCGAGCGGCATTGGCGACAGACCATCCATCTCTCGAGATGGCCGAAAGTAAGTCGAATCCAGAAACAGGTGCAGTGGGTTCAGGCTTAGGCTTAGATGCAGCAGCCATCTGGTTCATTTCCGCCATTGCTACTGGTGGTTGTGCGCCACTAACAGTAACAACTTGTTGTCCCTTTCTTGGCGAGGAGACAAATGGATGCTCTTGCTTGTTCGTCGGAGGCTGTGGGTAAACGAATTGGAAGAAGTTGTTGTTGTGCGGAAGGGCTGTTTCCTTCGGCTCCGAAGAGGTGAAGCTGATAGGGAAGTCCCCTACTTCATCAGCTGTTAAGAGATTCTCAATATTTTCCGTTTCTGCCGCAATCAGTTCTGATTTGATAATTGGAGTGCTGGCAAGCAATGATTGCTGTGCCTGGACAATGGAATTAGGACTCTTAACGTTGTTGTCTTCGTTATAAATAGAGTTTCTGTTCATCTGTGCATTTGCTTTTTCGTCAATTGATTTGTCTTCGTCATTTGTTGACTTATCAGCGCGATTCAGCGGAGAATGTTTCAAATCCATGTCTATCTTCAGAGGTTTGTCGTTGCTGAGGAGAATAGAGAGTGGCACTGTGCGTGCGAAAGTGTTGAAGGGGAGAGATGGAGAGTCCGGCCGCTGTTGAGAATAAGAAAATGGTGCTTTGCTTTCTTATTTTTTATTTATCAGTAATTTTAAAATAATTTGGTGAATCCTCTCTTGGTACGGTACACTGGTCAAGCTCACGAACGAATACTGCTTGGGAGAAGTAACACAGCTGAGGCGATAGGTACTTGAGTCGAAGAAGAAGTTGTGTTTCAGAGATGTTTGCCCTCTCTTGTGATGTTACCATAAGATATTGCTGAAAAGTAACCACGGCAGTAGCTCAATCAACATTGTATATCATCTCTCATTCACCACAATCATCATACTAACTGTCATTAGAATGCAAAATACCAGCTGCAGCTTAGCTGTCCCGCCGACGTGTGCATTCAGATCCTGACCATCCTTCCCACCAAATGCAACAGCATTTAGCTGTGGTATGGACATCGGAAATGACAGCAGTGGCAATAATGATATGTATTGATTCTCTATCAAGTAGAAATAAAAGCAAAATATGTAGCTCCCGACAACCAGTAGTAAATATTCCATCTTTGCAAATGTTGCCCCAAATCTTACAGCCATGGTCAATTTCCGTGCGTACACATCTGTCTTTCGATCACGTAGATTGTTCACAACAATGATGGCAGTTGCCAGAAAACCTATCGGGACTGAGCACATGAATGGGTATTGTAATAGCTGTAATAATGTTGTGGTATTGTCCAATGGAGAGATGCACATCATCTTTGTTGCATATAAATATGGCACACTTACTGTAGCAACAATGCCAAAGTAGAGGAATACAAACAAATCTCCAAGGCCAGAGTAACCTATCGATACATATCCTAATCCAATATAACCGAGAGGGAAAGGTCCACCGGTGTATGCAACTGCATTGAACAGCGAAGAGAGTACGATGAATATCATGATAACATCAAAGCTGTCATTACTACCCACACATTGCTCACTGCTGGAAGAAGAAGAAGGAATCAAATAATATATTCCAATGAATGATGCCCCCATCAAACATATTACACATCCCCTACACGTTTCATATGGTGTTAACCATCCCTTTTGTGTAGCACGAGCCTGTCCTACTCTTTTCTCTGTATCGGCACCCTTGACAAAATCGGCATAATCATTATGTAGATTGGTAGAGATCTGAATCAATGCTGCAAATGCTGCAAATTGTATTGTCATTGGTAATAGAGCAGTCGATGTGTAATGCTGCTGCTGCTGTTGTTGTTGAGTGAGGCATGTCTTGTTATCATCATCATCACCACCACACAAGTAGTTGGGATGTTGTTGTATCAATCTCAATGTCAACGCATATCCAACAAAAACTGGAGCCACAGACGCAGTGAGCGTGTGAGGACGTGCGGCGAGTTTCCATACTTGGAATCTCGACGGCATGGTCTCCTCCGTCTCCTTCTTACTCATTGTTCATGGAAGATAAGTAGTCAGATCTAAGACTTACTTTTAGTGGAAGCCAGAGCCCAGAGCTGCCAATGAGAGATGAAAGGCGCGAGAGAAGTGAACTGTCGATTTTTGGAACAAAAAAGAACAATGAAGAACGAAGAGCGTCCATTGTTCCGTGCTTGGCCACCTCATCCCTCAACACGATCATTCTTGCTTTGCTTTTTTATTTTTTATCCGTGCACCGACAAAAACAACGGCAGCGCAGCTAGCATTGCAAATTGCATGCTGTTCTAAGTTTTATCAATCTTGCGTTGCACCATTGCTTGAAGGATTCCAGGATTGGCACGCGTGTATCGATCTTGTTCCTCTCCATTATTTTCAAATCAAACCAACAATTATTAGTATTCGACGCATCGATATTCGATATACAACGAAGAAGCAATAAAAGCCAGCCATCAAGATGGACGACTTTGTAGAGAACACGACTTCTTCTATGCAACAAGAAGAAAAGAAAGCCGATGATAATGATGATATTGAAAAGGCCGTCACCGCCACCAACAGGACAACTCCATATGACGCCATTCAACAATTCAACCACTCCGAGCAGCAGCCATCACGCAAGAAGACAATTTGGACCGATGATCGTGGCAATCTCAAAGTAGTCAACATAGTTGTTCGTTACCCCTGCGTCATCTTCTGGCTACTCATCGTACTCGTTATCCTACTTACATTCATTCTCAATGCTCTTGTCTTCCGTACTGCCGAAAATGGAAATCCCTTCACGCTTCCCGGCAACGAATTTGATCTAATGGATGTCCGATCGATTCAATATGATAGTTTGAGGTTGGCAAGTGATCAAGTTAGAGGAAGTAGAGATGCTATGGGTAAAGATGGAAAGACTACACTGAAACAATCCGAAATGGAGGCTATCCAATACTGGGTCTTTGAGGCTACAACTCCGAGTGGGCTATTTGGAGATGCAGCTAGTATCGAGGCCATGAAGGATGCCTACGACTTGTTCGTAGACGATCCTGCATACAAGGATTATTGCGTACTTGAATATCCAAGGAATATCTCATTGCTAACCAAGAACACCACTCTAGAGTGTCAGCCACCTCTTACTCCATTGTTGATGTATTACGCATCTTCGTGGGACTCACAGATGGTTGCTAGTGTCATTGAAGAATTGAAAGACCCTGCCAAGGTTGAGCTACTCAATCGTTTGGGACCGTGTGCGTCCGAGGATGTGTACTGTCCCCCAGAAATCATTGAGAATATTTCATTCCCTGAACTCATGTGGGCATATCAATTTGGAATGACAGTTCAGAACATCTCTTCTGCTTGGGATATGAAGGGGGAGCTGATTGAAAACTTTACGCAAGCAACCGACCTTGCCTCACATCTCATTCAGGTAGACTTGTTCAAAGGATTTGTCGACTTTGGTTATGACAAGTCATTTTCTGTTGACAATCCATCATCACAGTTTTCTCGTGGTATTCTCTTTTGGGGAGGCCCATACGCGGACCGCAACACTACGGACCTGTCAGAGGAAGAAGCCAAGGATGCAAGGAAGGCAGATGATGACAAGCTCAAAAACTTTATTCTTGATAATTATTTGGATAGTATGAACAAGCAATCAGATCCAAAGACGCACGCAACTGTCAACTCGTACTACTTCATGACGGCTATCATCGGCGATGTCATACTCGGGATTGTCACTCAAGATGGATTGTTGGCGCTTTTCAGTTTTGCCTTCGTCTTTTGCTGGATTAGAATCAACACCTCATCATGGTTTTTAGCATTTGTTGGATTCTTCGAGATCTTCTTCTCCATCCCTGTTGCTTGGTTCTTGTTCACAGTTGTGTTCCAGATCAAGTACTTTTCCACGCTGAATACTTTGGCACTTTTCGTTGTGGCGGCAATAGGTGTAAGTAGTGTATTAGGCTTTGGAAAAGCTTTGCAAAAATCATGTACTAACGTTTCTTTATCTTCATTATCTCCTACCACAACAGGCTGATGATATATTTATCTTCATGGATGCGTATAAGCAAAGTCAGTATCATCTTGATATTCTGACAGACTTTGAGACCAGGATGAGCTGGGTCTACAGAAGGACTGGTACAGCCATGGCCATTACTTCGGCCACCACGTGCGCTGCTTTCCTGTGTACCTTGATTACGCCTCTGAGCTCTATTCAGTCATTTGGAATCTTCGCCGCGTGCGTGATATTCATAGATTACGTCTTGGTAATGAGTCTATTTTGTACCGCGGTAGTGATCTATCACAACCGCTTCGAAGGTGCTCGATGTGGCTGCTGCTGCCCCTGCGGTGTTCAGAGTCCAAGTGTCACAGAAAAGGCCAAGGCGGCACTCGAAGCGAATGATGGAGGGGAGGTGAAGAGGGATCGTGTCAGTGAGTTCTTTCGCACCAAGGTGGCATCCTTTGTGCAGAAACCTATGGCCCGCCTTGTTCTTGCAGTCATCTTCCTATCCTGGGTGGGTGTGAGTATTTGGCAGGCATCGAAAATTGAACCAACAAAGGAGAATGAACAATTCCTCGCTGAAGATCATCCCCTTCAGAGGAGCATCACTATTCTGGATAAGGAATTTCCAACTGTAAGTGTCNTTCCAACTGCCAATGATGACTTGGGAATGAAAGTGTATTTCGCGTGGGGACTAGGGCTAGTCGATCGTACAGGTGTCAATCGTTTACTCAATCCAGATTTCTTTGGTAATCCTACCTTTGAATCTAACTTCGACTTCAACGAGCAATGTCAAGTGGAGCTGCTCGGCTTCTGTGATAGGTTGAAGACTGATCCCGCCTACAAGGGCCTCATCAAACGAAAGAATGGAGTTGGACAGGTTTACTGCTTCATGGAGGAACTTGCTGCGTTTAATGTGTATGGAAACTTGAACGAATGTGCCGAGGTGAAAAAGGGAAGCTGGAGGGATGCAGATTGGAAAGTAAATGCAGCAGATCTTCCTGAAATGATGCCAAAGTTTCTGAAGCAGAGAACTTGTTACGATGACAAGGGGATGGAAACTATCGCTGGAAGGTACCAGAAGGAATTAGGATGGGACGGACAAAGCTTGAAGTACGCTGCAATATCTGCAGAGTCCGATCAATTGGATCCCTTTGGTCGGGACTCTGAGTTCCTTACGAGAAAGGAGTATGATCAGTTTGTGCGCATGGCAGAAGAGGCCGATGAAGTAGTTTCGGTTCACTGCTCTGGCAGCGTAGTGATGACCGATCTGGATGAGAAATTTGTTTTCATGAATAATCAGTCCATTTACGTCCAAACTGCCGTCCAAAGTGCCATCCTTGGAGTCTGCATTGCATTCGTGGTGCTCTTGCTGAGCACTCGAGTCTTGCACATTGCATTCTTTGCCAGTCTTAGCATCACTTGTGTCCTGGTGTCGGTGGTTGGCACGATGGTGATGTTGGGGTGGTACCTTGGTAGCATAGAGAGTATTTTGATTGGAATTATTGCTGGCGTAAGTGAAGTCGCCTCAAAGTATTAATCGTTTATTGCTTCGCTCCAACACTCACAATACTTTTCTCTCATCTTATCTCTGCTACGCAATAAAATAGTTTTCGGTGGACTACGTCGTTCACCTTGCGCATGCATATGAGATAGCAAAAGGTAACACCTACGAACGAATCACCGAAGCATTTGGTGACTTGGGTATCAGTGTCTTCAACGGAATGATTACGAGTGTAGTAGCAAGTATCCCCCTCTTCTTCTGCCAGCTTCAGTTCTTTGCTAAGTTTGGTACCTTCCTCTGCCTTACCATAGCCTTCTCGTGGATTTTCGCTAATTTTGGGTTCATGTCTCTGCTAGCTCAACTCAAGATTCCGTTGAAAGAGAAGGCTCGGTGCCAATTGTAGGTGTGTTTGTTTAGCGAGTCTGTGAACTACATCACAGCACACCATTCCTGTACATAAATATTAGGATTGTCTTGTTTGATTGCAACCCTCCTTACACTGTTATTAGAGGCTGCATTATATTATATATCATCTCATTCAACCTCTTCACTATTTTCTCTCAGAAACAAGCCCGATGAGTTCTGCTGCAAGATTGTATTCACTGTTGCCAAATCATGATGTTTGCATAATAGTGATAAAATCAAGGGCATCAGCGAAAGCTCTAAATCTGGGTTATCTTTCCTAATTCGGACCATGTATTCAATCAAACTCTGAGGATTCTCTCTGATTTGAAGAAGAATCTTACGTTTCGCTGCCGATAGCTCAGAAGGCGAGTTATTTGACACC
>JALLBI010001918.1:0-10227 GCA_036940125.1 Mediolabrus comicus | reverse complement strand
GAAGGTTGGAGGAGTTGTATGGATTAGAACCTAGATATGATGATGCACCCATCGGCATGATGCCCTGGTCTTATTGGTCAAAAGACTACTACAAACAGGTAGGCAACTGAGCCATAATAGAAACGAGAATACAGATGAGACGCCATGCGCCTCAAAGACGGCATTACCGCACTAGTAGATTGAGATAATATGCATAACTCTTTGCGTTGCGGAATATGTATCAGTAATCACCGTCATCATCGCTACCACCATATAAACGACGTTCCTCTTCGTCTTCAGGTCCGTAGTCAACAATCCCAGAAGAGCCACCCTTTCCATTGCTAAAGTCCATGGCCGTTGGTCCTCCAGGTGGGTAAAGCTTGTGCTCCAAATCCGTAAGCGAGGTATTATGCTGAAGAGAAGCCATAGGTGATATCTTCTTGAAATATTTCTCGAAATGACCATAGGCAGTCAATCCAACACTATCAACATCCTCCTTTCTTGCTCCAGCATTTAGCAGGTTATCAATCACTTGCGTTTCATCAATGCCATTGATTGTCCGACGACCACATGCATTCATTGTAGCAACAATTAAAGGTGTCCGTCCCATTCGATCCTTTGCTGATATACTGCTTGCATCCAATTCCAGCAGTAGTTTCACTACCTTGATTGAATTTTTCTCGCATGCTATATGGAGTGCTGTTGATCTCGCAATAGATCCACCTTCACCCACCAATTTGCTGAGGTCCCGTCGAAGACTTTGCAATTGTTCCGTGGTAGTCACATCACCAACCGGTTGGCGGATTGCGTTGCCAATCATTGCAGCAGAGATACCCTTTAATTCTTGCTCACAAACTAGTAGGGCATTTGCACTGACTAGTTGTTCCACACGGTTGAGAATTTCGCCATCCTTCCTCGTTGGCTTTTTTGTAGAAAGACGACTGCGCAAAGATTTAATGGCAGGCATCACACTGGCCTCTGATTTCAGCGGTTGATCCATGTGTTCTACGCCAGCAACAAGAATCCTACCATTATCAGGATTCTGCTGAAGTAGTGCTACATCTTGAAAGAAACCGTTTCTGAAGAATGGGATTGCTTCTTCATAACTGGGGCGGCCATCATCCTCACGCTTCCTCTTGCCACTACCACTATGCTGCTCGTCCTCACCAAAGTCGTGCAAAGCATACGCAATAGAAGACACATTCCAACAACCGTATGGCAAATTACCTTTGATCATATCACTGTGAAGAAATTTGCGTAATGCAAACGTGGCCAAAGCACACGGATCATCTTGATCTTGGTCAATCCAAAAACTCTCAATCAAAAAGAAGTCAAATTCTGGATCATCCCCCGCCTCACGTAACGATTGGAGACGTGTCCGTCCATATTTATTCTCAAGCAGTGAACATCCCACCCATTCTAAGTCTCCACTATGCTCATCAAATGTTTCGAAAAATCCATGAGTTCCAATTGCCTGCCTGTTCACTGATACACCGGATATCCCACCCAGTTCCTTCTTGCGTTGTGTGTCATTTTTGTGATAAAATTTGATGCTGTGATTGGTGAGAGGGCGACCAAATTTGGCATATCGACCCAAATCATCATCATCATCTTCATCATAATGACCGGAAGAAGATGTTGATACCAGTGTTATTGAATCTTCTGTTATCATCTTCAGATTATTTGGTTTTAGTTTGGTACTTTAACTTCTAGCATTGAAAATGCAAGAGCAAGCTGGCAAAAAAAGGCGTGGATTTGTGATTTTCTGTTTTCTCCCCGCTCAAGCTGAACCACCCGCCCGCTGAAGGAGGATGATGCAAATCGAAACCTCCATGAAAAGATATCTCTCCTATCTATCTACTTCTTGCTTCCCTACTTACACTAAGCGCTGCCTTATAAACCACATACACAAATAAAACAATGGGAGACTCAGCGTACTCATTCTCACTAACAACCTTCTCCCGCACGGGTAAACTCCTTCAAATTGAATATGCATTAAATGCCGTAGCCAACGGACGGACGGCATTGGGTATTGCGGCCTCTGATGGTGTGGTAATTGCCACTGATAAGAAATTTTCAAGTTCATTGGTGGTGGGTGATGATATTAATAAGGTGGAAAGGATTACGAAGGGGAGTGGATTTGTGTATTCGGGTGTTGGACCGGATTATCGTGTTTTGGGTGAGTTACATATAATTTTTTATTTATTTTACCCACATATGGGTGGTATTTGTGTCTCTTATCTTTGGGACGTCGCCTTGGAAATACACAACGTTGCCGTCATCATCGGGCTTGCTTTTTTGACCTCGTCTGTTCTATATATCGTCATTCCTAATCCCTACATTCNGAAAGTCAGCACAGGCATACTATCGTGAATACTGTGAAACCAAACCAGTCGGCCAACTAGTCAAATCGACTGCATCAGTTATGCAAGAATATACTCAATCGGGTGGAGTACGTCCCTTCGGCGTATCCCTCCTCGTGGCCGGGATTGATTCCGATGGTGCACCCCGTCTCTTCCAAGTCGATCCATCCGGCGCATACTTTGGTTGGAAGGCCACGGCCATTGGTAAGAATTATGTCAATGCTAAAAATTTCTTGGAAAAACGATACCAAGAAGATATGGAATTGGAAGATGCAATCCATACGGCGTTGTTAACCTTGAGAGAGGGATTTGAGGGGGAGATGAATGGGAATAATATTGAGGTGGGTGTGGTTAGTAAGAGTGATGGGGTGTTCCGGTTGTTGACGCCGGAGCAGATTCAAGATTATTTGGATGAAGCCAATTAAATATACGAACAGCTTTCAATGCAGAGGAAGAAAAAGAGAAATGATGAGAAGAAAACAAAAGCAATCACACCAAAATCACAAAATAATGTAAGTTATTTAGATTGTTGGAAAAAGAAAGGTTGGGAGTTGTAAAAAAGGAAAAAAGAACAATCTATTTTGGGCAATGAAAAGTTGTCTACTCTACATAAAAAGAAGTAACTGTTGGTATTGATGGAAAACAAGGTTTACATTTATATCTTTCCATTATTTAGCCTAACAAAACAAGAATCAAGACAAGTTTTACACATGTCCATCTCTACTTAGCGAAGAGAGAGAGACAAACACTTAAACCTAGGGACTCTCTCTCTCTAATATTAGCCGGCAAGAGAAATCATCATAGAATACTCAAAGATCATTCAACACTACTTCATCTCCTGATCCACACATGAACACAGATTTCCATCCCGACGAAGATAGATTGTAGGCAAAGGGCTCTTCATCAAACGGAGCAGCAGCAGCATTTCCATCTCCAATCGGTTTAGAAGAAAAACGATTTGCAAAATTACGTCTCAATACAGGTTTTGGCAAGTTTGTTCCGACTGCCGTACGACGTTCCAAGGTAGGTTTGGGTAATTCAGGATCAACTTTCCAAGAAACCCTTTTCTTCTCAACTGGTGGCAATGTGCCAGAAGAGACCATAGAATTGGGAGAATTGGGAGAACGACAAAGTTCATTGGTAGCATTCACCATGAGAAGATGATCAACGAAATCTTTGAATGACTTGGATGGCTTCTTGGTAGTAATTGATTTGGGCGAAGGAGGGTTTCTCTTCAGCTCTTCTGCCCTTTTCTCATTCCGTTCCTTACGCATACGTGCCAATGCCTTGACCTTAAGCACATGTCGTTTTTTCCGACTTTCTTCAGTGTCAGATGCATTACTAGACACCGCCTCTGTTGTAGGAAGCGCTGCTGCTTCTTGATGATCATTATTTACGATTTCATTGATGTTAGAAGATGCAGCGTCGTTGGTTGCGCTCGTGCTGTCATAACTTTTCATCAAGTACTTCTTTACTGCCGACGGTAGCTTTGTTGGGATAGCTGAGATTGTTCTACTAGAGGATCCAATCTTCCAACTGGACTGCGGCCAGCGAGATTGTGAAGATGGCTGAACTGACTGAGATGATGTTGTTTCAGCTACCTCATGGGTTTCCTTGGTAGTACCGTCTTGAAACATCTCGGAAGGTTGAGACTCGATAGAGGAATCCGACTCGAAACTGGGTGAAAGAGAGAGATCCAAATGATCAAGAGGAGGATCTTCATACTCCGATAGTGTGTCTATCATGTCATGGCGTTGCTTGCGGGCTTTGACATACGCACTGCCACAATACTTGTTCGTTTGTAGCACAGTTTCTGGCGTAGGAGATTGACTTCTTGACGAAGTAGATTCGACTCCGGGCGAGAGTTTTACATGGTCGAGAGGCTCATTTGTTTCCATGTAGGTTGATGAAGCCAGAGATGTTTCACATGATGTAGAAGAGGTCGGCGACAAATTCGGATCAGTGCTGCTCGCAGGGTAAATTTTAAGGATCCAAGGTTCTTCCTTCTGCTTTGCGTAGGTTAGAGGATTTTGCCCCTTTGAGGCTAGCCTTCTGCTCCTTCGGGCTCCCAACATTGTTGTAGCAGTTGTTTTCAGTGTCTGTAGATGTTGTTGATGTGATGTAATGACAACTATGAGAGGAACAAACTCTTCTATCGAACGGCAAGTGAAAAAGATGAGCTCGACAAAAGTTTGATTGATGGATCATTTCCGTTCAGTTGTTTTTTCTGGAACGGTACTCACGTCACAGGAGTTGTTGGCCACATCTCTTCACATTTCCTGTTCAGCGAGGTGTTTTGCAAGAGTAGAGTCAGTATTGAACTACTACATATACGCTGAGACCAACTAAACACGGCAACAATAATAATTTATATAGTTAATAAGCATTCTACTTGCAGTCCATCTCAACTGCAAGGCCCTATCTAATTACCCCTCAACCAGTTATTGCGCGTGAGCAAGGTTCGGTTCACCTACATCAGTCATGGCTGAGCAATTACCTTCAAACCACACACGAAGTAGGAAGAGAAACAAGAGTCATTCTTTTACACTTACATGACCAGCGCCGCACTCGAACGGAGTATCACCCACAGAGTTCTTCTTCTCCAAGGCTTGAGGGTATGCCTCAAACAACATCTTGAGAATTTCAGCATCGCAGCCATTTCTACTAGCGATATGAAGAGGGAGAGAGCCACACTGTTTGCCTCCAACTTTCGCAGCCTCTGGATAATATTGAAGTAACACTCGGACTGCTCCCGGAGTAGCATCCTTGTTACAAGCCAAGTGAAGTGGAAGCCAGCCATGTGTTTTTGTTCTTGCCTTGATGGCATCTGGGTAGCAATGGTACAATCTTTGTAGAAGAGTACCATTGGCACCATGTAGGGCTGCAATGTGAAGAGGAAATTGCTCTTCATCCGTGTCTGCGATGGCAGCAGCTTCGGGATAGGCATTCAGGACTGTAGATGCAATCGTAGATGGGCAGTGACAGAGACAGGCGAGATGAAGTGGATGCCAGCCATCACGATCTTTCCACTTCGTTGCATCGGGCCAAAGTTCAAGCAACTCGTGAAACAAGTCGTAGTCCATGCTGAGGGAACTTTAAAGGTAAGACAGCATTGCAGATATACATCTGTCATTTTACACTGTGATAAGACCATTCATCAAAGTCCGACTCTTTTTACAGGGATTTGAATTCGGCGTTGCAAGCGGGGATACTGTATCTGCTTTTCTTAATGCTGCCTCTTCGGCTTGCAATATCAAAAGTTTGTCGAGCATAACAATTATTTTATAGACTAATTACTTGCGGTCTTCAACATTTATTACGAAATTGAGGTGGCTCAAGGAAAGAAATGTCCCTTAATACCTTTTTTTAACGCATCCTTTGATTTCGCTTTAGTACCCAACCCGTTGTGAATACTGATTTGTAGAAGTCGAGTCCCTTTTACTTTTTCCATGTACGTCTCAATTTGGACTCTGCCGTGTTCCGTCCTCGCCATGCTTGTGAGAAGGCTGCTAATTCTTGTCAACTGATGCTCAGTGTATGGCTTCGATTTCGAGTCATTATATGGCGTGACGAATTCATTCAGACCTCCAATATCGACTTCATTAGCAATCTTGTTTGCCACAACATGCCAGATACTTGTGTTGTCTACAACCCACTTAAGCATTGCTTTCTTAGTTCGGAAACCACTAGTTGTTTCACGAGTTCTTCCCAAGTAAGAAAGCAACGCCGCTAGTTTATCCGCGTTAAAAGTTGCCAGCAAAGCCTTCAACTGATCTCCATTGAGTGTAGCCATATGGGATACGACTGCCTTGATTTGGACTTCTGTCGGTTGATCAGCCTTAGATGATGTAGTGAACGGTGTCGGCAAAATGAAATCTGTCGCAACAACGGCTGTCAGTGTAGTCGGTGATGGACGTGGCATTTTTGTAAGTTTGCCTTTTTTGAATTGGTTGATGTCACAAGAGAGATGGCAACCTCGATGAAAAAGCTTGACTTGTCCACCAAACTTTCCGTTACTCATAGAATAGTCATAATGTTCAAACCAGCCACCAAATCGTTTCGCCAAACTACCATTGACAAGAGACGTATCAATGCCCAATAGCTTCATAGTTGCTGTCCAGCCACCATCGACCACAAAGAGTAATCCATTGTCGGACGACTCCTCCACGTGAGTAGTGAGTAATCTCAATGCTTTCCACCTTGGATATTCAGCAAGGAAGATCAATTGCCACATCATCTTACCACCCGCTTTAATCCATTTCATAACGTCTGAATAACCACCACCACCCTGTTTCGCCGCTAGGAATAATGTCAGTGCTCTTCCACCTCCTAACAATCTCAATGGCAGCCACTTACTGTAGACTAAATTCAGATATGCCATTTCTGAAACTGCGATGCCTTTGGCGGATATTTCAGAATCAGCGGCATCCATTGCAGAAGACATCTCTAGTGACAACGGTGGCAATGTCGTCTCCTGTTGTGCATTAGCTCCCGGTGGAGCGGGAGGTTGAGGTCGATTCGATGAGTTGAGATCGATGGCAGCAAGAGCACGTTGCTGTTCTGCTGTTGGTTTCGTCGTCGCTGGTTGTTTCGACGTTGATTTCGATGATGGCTGTTTCGAGGGAAGTTTCGGTAGTTGTTCTTTCGTTCCCGTCATTGAATGATTCTTACTCTTCTTACTACTCACATTCATCTTGTCAGAAGAAGAAGAACGGCCACTTCGCTTCCCTCCCACCTTGGAGTTAGCTCCGCCTGCGCTTGCTGATTGCTTGGTGGCAATGGTCGTCTTCGGCATGGTTGTTGTTGTTGTTGTTTTGTTACTGTTGCTCTTTGCCTCGTCCTCCCTCGATCCTCGATCCTCGATCTCGATCCTCGATCGAGAGGAGAGGAGGAGTTAAAAATTTGGCGGGCTCTAGAGAAGGAAGTACGTTGTCATACTAGTATCTAGCTAGACCTACCATCTTATTTTAAGGAGATCCTCCTGCCAGGCTAATTCACGGCTGTTGGACTACTACTAGCCAAAGCTCATGGACATGGTGTTAGAGGAGACGGTATGTGACTATGTTAGAGGGGGGTTATCCCCAAGTCGTCTCGTCACTGTGACATAGGGATAAAAAGGTCCCCAACTTGCCCCCAAAACCACCAACTTGCCCCCAAAACCACCAACTCGCGAATTTTTTTAGCACCACACAACCACAAGCCAAAAGCCATAAGAAAGCAGCCTATGCAGTAGGAGAACAAACACCACGTAGCCTCTCAAATAGCCTTGCCAAAACACACACTCCCTCCAGTATTCTTCAAAATGTCAGAGTCAGAGGACGCCATCAACAATCCCCAGTTAGATGATTTTGCTCAAACTTTTTCAACACCACCACCGGCTGCTACCACCACCACCGCCGGAGTTGATGCCATGGATACTGATAATTCCGCCGACGTTGATCGGTATATAGCATCATTGGAGATAACACCTGGAGGAAGAGGTCATCATGTCAGTCGAACTGAATCATCCCCTCCCGCTGCTGCTGCTGCTGCTGCTGCCGCCGCCGCCGCGGCCTCAGCCTTTGATGCAATGGATGCAGATTTAAGAGATCAGCACCCTTCCAACAACAACAATTCCGCTGATATTGATAATGATGCCCCTTCCACTACAACTACTACAGGGGTTGCATCACGTTATGTCTCAATGTCACCGGGTACTTCAGCTCCCCTCTCTTTGTCATCAACTGCCAATCCACCACCGCCGATTGATCCACCATCAGTTCACTCCACAACCAACAACTCCACCCCACAGATCGCCTCCAACAATGTCCCACCGATCACACTGCCCCCCTATCATAACATTTTGGAATTATTGCAAAGCAATAATCTTGACGATTTATTCCTTGCAGTTTTAGCCACAGATGCCTCTACAGCTGCGATGGGAACAAGTACTTGCAATGCCACAGAGGCATGTAGAATCAAAATGAAAACCCATCAAGAGTCTGAAGAATGTCTCAACAAACTCATCAAGACAACAATTGGGGCATTGAGAGGGCACAACAAATGCTATTTGACACCCGAAGAAAAGCAACAAGTAAATACCCTCACAGACCTTTTCAAAGATGCCATCAAATATCTTCACGAACATATAGATGAAATCTGTGTTCAAGACAACTGCAATAATTGGGAGATAGCCGTCTTTGAAATGACGGATCTGATTTACAAAGCCACTGGGCAGTACCTTCTGGGTGACAAAGTCGGATGTTGCATCCTAAAATCAAAAGGAATCGGAGAGAGAGTGTTAGAACAGCTAGATGACTCCACCTCAAGTCATTCATCTACTCAAATTCGGGAAGAATTAGAGTCAGCGGAAAATGATGAAGACGTGGAAGCAATCGTGATGCAGCAAGCAAAAGCCATTCGCACAACTCAAGACAACTTGACTTTCGCGAAGAGGCACTCAGCTTTCCAAAAGATAATTGCAGACATTATGATGGCGTCCAACTCATATCATTGTTATTCCGACCATATCATTCAAAATTTTCATGAAGCTCTTGATTTTACTTTCGAGATGTTTCTCGGTTGCTCTTTGGTTGGCTGTAGCCCTGTGTTCGTAATGGAGAGATTTTTATGTCTGGGGAGTGAAAGAGTGCGCAAGTATATTAGACTTCCTGATAATGATGACAACCGCAATAGCACTGTCATTCAAAAAGTGCGTGGGACACAAGTTGTTATGCAAATTCAAACTTGGGAACCATACCTGTCTCGCATTCGGGCTGTTTGTAGAGATGGTGGAGTTGATCCTAATACAGAGGAAGCGTTGGTAGCAATGATTAGAACTCAGCTCCGAGACGGATATCTCCAATGGCATACTACTGTTCGGTTTTGGGGATATTTTGATAAGGTTCAACATGTCAAGCCTGTAGATGTTCTTTCCGACCCAATCTACCCTCAAGTTGAGAATGTTGCAAAGGCTATTGTCAACGCTATTCGGTCATCAGATGATGATAAAGAGAATGCTATCAATGAGGCTTTGGAGCCTATTCTTAATACACGGAGGAAATCCAATGATACATTATACGTTGAACCAGATGAGGAGGATCTTTGCAGAGCTGGAGAGTACGTAATTCCCCGACGTATTCAAGATGCTATCAACTCACCCCACCAGCAAGTTCTGATTGAAATAGAGAAATGTATGATCAAGAGTAGCGAATTCGACCCTGATATCCGTAATAGTATATTGATTGGGACAAAGCACATTGTTTACAGCTACGGAACAAACGAAGAGGCGGGCGAATTATGGGAGACGACCCATGGACAAAATGAAGGGAAGACAATCCTTATCTTTGTAATCTGCTCTAACCATGTCATCTATGGATGGAACAAGACCATGGAGCAGCGACTACGGAATGGAAGCTTTGCTATTACATATATGGCGATCAAGGAAGGTGCTCGATTGATTCCAGAAGGTACAACAGAAAGGGAGCAGAAGATTATGCTATCCTTTTTCGTTGGGGCTGAAGGTTTGTTTGGAGATATCAATACCCCCGACGGAAGCTTCTTCGGTAGCGTAAGGAATGCTTTGCCAACTGGGTATTTCACCAATGCTTTTAGACTTGGGACACACGCCCTGGCATATGCAGTCTCTCCTACTCTACATCCTCTGCACATTGTGTCACTAATGGTGTCGATGGGCTTCGTTGACTTTGTCAACTTTTACGAACTTCGAACAGGGAAAAGAATACCTGAGGATAGTACATTTGCGGAATTCTTGGCTGAAAACGCGAGAGAACATGAGAAGGAATTGGAGAGGGCTTGGAGGGCGAGAGAGAGAGAATTGTTTGCTCAACTGAGAAAGATTGCAAGTATACCTGATAGACCTCACTAACGTGGGCACGCCCAGCGG
>JALLBI010001877.1:0-11064 GCA_036940125.1 Mediolabrus comicus | reverse complement strand
TTCTTCTTCTTGGAATATTTCAACTCTTCGATGGAAGCATGGCATACAGCTAGAACCGCATACACCCGATCATGCGCAGTCAATTCAATCGTTGGGCACATTTTAGGCATCGGTGATCGTCACCTATCAAATATCCTTGTAAACAAGAAGACGGGAGAAGTGGTGCATATTGATTTTGGCTTTGTTTTCGAGCAAGGGAAGGCGTTGGCAGTTCCCGAATTGGTACCCTTTCGACTAACGCGAGATATCGTCGATGGGATGGGTCCGTCAGGCACTGATGGCGTTTTCTTCAAGGCTGCCGAAGAGACGCTCACGGTCCTTCGTAATAACTCAGACACGCTGCTGACTATTCTTTCAGCGGTCGTCTCAGATCCTTTGTACAAATGGAGCATTAGTCCACAAAAAGCGAGGGAGATGCAACAAAAGCAAGAGAGTAAGGAAGAAGAAGAGGAGGAAGAAGATGATGGTGGAGCAAAAAGCAAAGAAGGAACTCTTTCTTCACGGCCATCGTTGGCACCTTTCAATGCAGAAGATGGCGAGAACAAGAGCGATGCCGCTGCAAGGGCAATCTCCAAAATTACAAACAAACTCCAAGGATACGAGGACTCATCCGCATTTGACAAAAGTGTTGCGGGTCAGGTGAAGCTATTGATAAATGAGGCGCGAGATCCTGACAATCTTGGTCTCATGTTTAGGGGTTGGTCACCTTGGCTGTAAATAGAAATTAGTGACTCGATTTGATTCATCTAATGCGACATCTATATTTTATTTGCAAATACATTTTGATACTTGTTTTATTAAAGAATGATTATTCGAGGGGTTGACTCCAAGGTGGCTCCACTATTGAGCTTTTAATGCATGCCGGCCCTTACCGACCAGGATCATTAGTAGGCGGTGGTGTCGGCGGTTCAGTCGGCGGTGAAGTCGGCGGTGAAGTTGGTGGATTTGTCGGAGGAATTGTCGGAGGATTTGTCGGTGGGCAATTGCAGTCGTCATCAGCTCCGTTACAACATGCGTAATCTCCAATGCATTGACCCGGTCCTCTGCCTAAAATAAACAGATTGATTGAAAGCAGAGAAAACAAAAAATATCAGATGGAACTGAGCGAAACAAAGATGAACACACCCATGCACATAATCCTCACCTTTAGTGTTTCCACAGCAAGCACGTAGCCCAATACTGTGATAGTTGAGAGAATGAGAAAATAATGAGTATGATTCCAGAGAGTATGAGAAAGAGGAACTGAACATACTTACCAACTGCCTTCGCCAATGTCACCACTGTTACGTTCGCATGCTCCAAACCCCCCTGTTTCTTCTACTCCTTCTGCCCCCTTGCAACTATTTATGCCAATATTACCTGTGTTACCAAAACACGATCTAACTCCTATACAGCTTCCAGCACTGGCAAGTTGTAGTTGAGTCTCAGTATTGCAAGCTACATCCCCTTCTCCAACGTTGGGTTCACCAGCTCTAGGTCGACAAAATTCAATGCTTGGTGAGTTGCTTGGCTGGTTGCTATCGCTAGGCTGACTGCTAGGCTGACTGCTAGGTTGACTGCTACTACTAGGTTGAGCAGAAGGCTGACTGCTTGGCATTGCCGACGGCTGAGAACTTGGAGCAGAGGACTCTGAGGGTGAAAGACTCTGTTGAATACTTGGAGCTCCGCTCAAGGAAGGCTGATCGGAAGGCTGTTCGCTAGGAGGCATCGAACCTGATGGATTACTTGAAGGCACTGAACTTGGCTCACTACTTATGCTTGGCGGATTTGAGCCAGATAGACTTGGGGAAGCTGAAGGCACGTCTGACGGAGATCTTGTGGGAGAATTAGTTGGTTTTGGCGTTGGTGGAAGCGTCGGTCCTGGCGTCGGAGACTTGGTTGGTTCTGACGTAGGCCGAGGCGTCGGAGATAGGGTAGGAGAACTAGTTGGTTTCGGTGTTGGCCGAGGAGTGGGAGTTTTAGTCGGAGGTGCCGTCGTAGGCTCAGGAGTTGGCCGTGGAGTTGTGGGTTGAGGAGTCGGTGGTGGAGACGGTGATGGCTCTGCTGTTGGTTCTCTTGTCGGTCTCCTAGTTGGTTGTGGAAGAGTTGGGCTCAGCGTTGGAGATAGGGTAGGTGATTCTGTTGGGGAAAGGGTCTATATACAAGAATAGTAGAGCAATAATGACATGATGTTAACAAGGCACAGTAATGGCCAGCTTGTAGAAAAGACATCTATTCTACTCACCGGCGATATTGTCGGCGAAAGCGTCTAAGAATTCAGAAGGCGAGTATGAACAGTTGATTAGGGGTAAGAAACAGACTGGTAGTATAAAGGTACAGAAACATTGTTGACGGGAAACAGTACTTACTGGCGATAATGTTGGGGATAGTGTGGGAGAAAGAGTCTGAAAATTGACAGCAAAGAGCAAGTTAGCAACAAAACGGATCGATTGTCGATTCGTACAAGTAATATATACAAGCAGCTACTAACCGGTGATAATGTTGGTGATATGGTGGGAAAACGAGTCTAAAATGGATTATGGAAGCAAATCAAAGACAAATTATTAGCAAACAGAAATGAAAAGGTCACTCTGCACACAACCAGATGTAGCGAGCTTACCGGACTTATCGTGGGACTTATTGTTGGAGCAAGCGTCGGGCTTGTAGTTGGAGCAAGTGTTGGGAACTCTGTGATCGTTCTTGTAGGCTCCAGAGTTGGATTAAGAGTGGGCTGCGTGTACAACAAAGTGTGAGTTTATGGAATCACAAAAAAGGGATAGATGTAGAAAGGAGAGAGGCAGAGACAATGACTTACGTAATCTGTCGGATATCGGGTGGGCTCCAATGTCGTTGGGAATAATGTGGGCACCATTGGACTCAATGTCGGGCTCAATGTCGGAAACAAAGTTGGATCCGAAGTCTTCAAATCGCACAAAGAACGAACAGAATCACGAGTTAGAAAAGGACAAAAGTTACGAGAAAATGTCGGTAAAGCGCACTGATGCCAGCAGCCAAACTACTCACTGGATATAGCGTCGGCTCTCGAGTCTAAAAACGTAAATCACATCGTGGCAAGTGTCAGTTGTTTACGACTCAGCAGTCAAGGTTAGTATGTAGAGATAAAGAAAACACAATAAACAACTTACAAATATGATAGGACTCGTTGTCGGATACCGAGTAGGCTCCAGAGTAGGCACAGGTTCGTCGGTAGGTGCATCTGTCGGTTCTTGTTGAATCGGTGGAGGTGTTGGGTCGACAATCAAGATGTCATCTGGGGGTAGAAATTCCACATCCGTCACCGTCGCATCTGCCATTGTATTCAAACAGATGTCGCCACATCGTATGGCAGTTTCTTTTAGACTAACCGTGTAGGCTCCACTTTCCACTTCCTTGGTCATATATTGTGTAATTGTATTGTAAAGATTCATCACAACATCTTGTACGTAGGCATCTGTTACAGATTGAAGATTCCTATTCCCATCATCCGTACCTTCTGCGGGAAGTGCCTGTTGAGCGATAATATCAATCCGTAAACGTCTACAAAGATTGACATTACATCCTAGACTTGAACAAAATCCCGCATTTTCAGATACTGGATTGAAGCAACATTCTCTTCTCTCTTCAAAAGTGCAGGTAGAATCTACGAGTTGAAGTTTCCTACGGAAGAATGTAGATTCCTCAGGAGTAATTCCTTCAATCTTCACTACATCCACCCCGTTTATTCGTTGATCATTATAGTTAGAAGCTCTTGCAGTGTCGTATGTAGTTCGTTGTAAAACTGCTACCATGGCATCATACTCCGCACGAGATGAAGGAAATTGGATTCCGTATGAGTTATACAAACCCTTGATTGTAATTTGAACTGCTTTTGGAGTAGACGATTGTCCAGGATTATTCGCCGGCGAAGGCTCAGATGTCGCATCAGTTGGATTTGACGTTGAATAGGTTGGATAGAATGTTGGCCTGTTATTTGTTGGTGATGGTGGACTCGGACTATCAGGAGGACCGATGATGGGAGGATATTTAGGCGGAATAGGGTGATATGGTGGGTAGTGAGGCCTAATCGGCCTCACGTCCGGATATGCTTTACTTGCCTTGGACCCATAGCCATTCCATCCGTAGCGTTTGTGGTTGTTATTGTTACCCCATCCATCTGGCTGCCAAGGCGGAAGAGGAAGTCCGATATTATCAGGTGGAGAGGGCCCATACTCACCATGCAATCTTGGCGGCGGCAGGCCCATGTTAGGTGGTCCATATTGACCTTCTCCGTTACTTGCAAGCGGTGGTGACATTGGTTGGGTCGGCGATCCCACATATTGTGGCTTAAGCTGATTTGTTCTCTTTAGTTCCATTCTTGCTCTTTTCTTCTGTCTCCTCATCATCTTTAAACGCTTTCTTTCAGCACGATTCTGTTTTGCAAGTCTCTTTTCAAGCTTTGCTTCTTCATTCACTGCTTCATTGACGCTTGTGTCTTCTTGACCTCTGAGAGTAGTGAGATTTCTGGATCTGGATTTTATATGCCGTCGTCTTCCATCTTCACTTTGTTTTGTTTGGATGTTGTCGGTTGCAGCAACTGTATTGTGCAAGTCATGTTGACTCAAATAAAAGAGTGCTATGCACAGAAATTGCCAACGTAATAGCCGATAGGTCGCGATCATCGCTTTTATATAGTGTTATCTCAATTCAAAACTTTTATCTGCAGCCACTTATTCTTGCTGTCATATGATATGCCGGCTCTATGCTCACAAACTATCTGCCTAATATCAGTAAGTAGAGTGCTATATTCTATTAGAAGAGAGCGAACTAATGTTTGTCGAACATCATTATCGTTCAGGACTGTTTAGAACGTTCAAAGCTGTTCAAGCTTTGCGAGCTAAAATTTTGTGGACGATTTTGTCGAGTACTCGTAGATTACTTAGCACATACGTACTTAGACTGTACACTTTCACTTCAGAAAACTGCAGAAAAGGAATATTATGTACTGTAGTTGGGAGCGATGCTACATGTAACAGCAGCCTCCGAAGACTGTCTATTAATATAATACTTTAATCAGTGGTTGTCATCTCTCATTGTGCATTCTTCTTATTCTGTTATCTCTCTGACAAAAGTTTCTCTGTATTAAATTGAGGAGAAGTTCTTCTCCTTGCTGCTGTGCTATATACTGCCTAATGATCTTATCAAATAAAGCGTTCAAGAGAAAATCGTCAAGCATCATCAAGAGCTCCAACAGCGCTCAACTTCTCTCTCAACGTCCCCTTAAATGCCATCTCCAAAATACCCGGACTGTCATCCCCGACACCGCCGTCGAAACCTCCAACATATTCTTGTCCTACGAAGATACATGGGACACTTGATCGGCCGACAATCTTTCCAAGTTCAGCACGGATTGGATTGCCTTTCTCCCAAGGATCATCTAGCCGCACAATTTTGTATTTTGCACCGGCTACATCTAAATATTTAATAGCCTGTTTGCAAGATGGAGATGCCTCCCAAATGAACATAACTATCGGAGCAGATGCAATCTGCTGTTGAATTTCTGCTTTCACTGCATCAACATCATATTCTCCAGCGATGGCAATAGCCATTGATTGTTTGAAGTTATATCCATCACCACGTGCCTGTTGAAAGTTGTTGTATGCCTTGGTTATCGTATCGAGGACGGAGCCATCATCATTGTCCGTCGCGGTGGATGCAAGAATTAGAGGAGAGTGGCGCTCGTTTGCTCTTGAGACGATTGGAACAACAGAAATAGTAGTGAATGAGCTGCAGCCGAAGAATGCTTGGAGGAAGCATAGTGCCGCAAGGGCAGCAGCAGAGAGGCGAGAGGACGTCATGGTGTTTAAGTAGGTTATTTTTGTGGGTGATGATGAATGACGTATTATTTTTTGTCATTCCCGTGTAGGCTCTAACCGTGACTCAGAGAAAAGAGACTCTATCTCCTCTCCCAGACGTAGAAAAAAATGCGTTTGAACGCCTCCTTGCTTCGTTTCATTTCAGCGGGCGAAACGCGTTCTGTGTGACGGGGATGAACTCTAAACTGTCTTAGCCCTCTGTATAAGGCGTTTTGCCCACTAAACGCATTTTTTTCTCAATCGCATTTTTTTCTTTGTCTGGTCTCCTCTCCAAAAGGGTGACTTTACAAAGAGATGGACCGATGGTTACATTGCCAGATTTGGGGCGGTTTGCACACCAAAGAGTGATGAAGCTTAAGCTTAAATATTTTCCAGAACTACTCATCTTCAGAGTCACTACTATCTTGCTTTAAGCTTAAGCAGTGATGAAGCGTAAGGTAAAATATTTTTCTAGAACTACTCATCTTCAGAGTCACTACTATCTCCAAAGCACGCAAATGCATCACTCAATAATTTTTCATTGATCTCTTGGTTGATATGAGCAGGTTTATCTTGGACGACCTCATCACCTCCACTAGGTTCCCATAATAGCTCCAAGGTTTCACGAGAATCTTCCTGATTCGTCGACACCGATCCCAATCGAAAGGGAAGCGGCGTCGAAGATGCGCTGTCTTCAAGCAAGCCATCATCCAAAACGGGGTATTGCTGTGATGTATAAACGTCTTGTGCAGGGTCTTTGCTGCAAATCTCGTTCCCGAAGCGCTCACATCGGTGTGGACACTGCCTTTCAGGCCCATACCAAAACTCCAAGACCATGACATTCCGTCGACCAGATCTTACCTTTCCGACACAATGATACTTATGAGACACAAAGATCAGTGCATCACCCTGATTAAACTCGTGCTTCTTTAATTTTCCGTCTGCTTCTTTTGTTTGAAGCTCTCCTCCTTCAAATGCCCCCTCTTCCGATAGCATTATATCCATCGTCAACAAAGAATTCAAATCATAGTGCTTGGGATCGGCTAGCTCTCCAAATTCATCCATCTGATGGTACTCAACAACGCGGATGTTCACATGATCAACATTGTCAAACAACCGCCAATTGTTCCTATCCACCTCTCGAACTGCATCCAAAATACGCTGACGCAAGGCAGGCAACTTGCGTTGGAATACATTATTGCTCTGTAGATATAGCACCTTCCACGAATCTGTATGAACGTCGAGTGCACCTTTCGTTCCTTCCCTGATAGTTGCAAGCTCGGATTTTGCAACCGTGTGTATCATCGCAATATCCTCAGAGCTTAGAAACTTCTCTAGCCTCACAACTTGTGTTCTTTGTGCATTTGCTACGTCCATTGCACCTGATAATTGGGCGTTTTCACCCATATGCGCTCTTCTCCAGTCATCTACCGACAACGACCATTTACCTCGTCGAGCAGCGACAATCACACCTTCATTGTTGTCTACGTTATGATCTCTCAACAAGTACTCTCGAAGTAAGAGTGCATGCCCTGATCTGTGGCCATGCACCTGCTTGCATGCATTATCCACCAGAGTGGCAACAGTATCTGCACTTACACCGGTACTCACGAGTAGAGTTGAAGTAGGATGATTCGATAGCATTGATACCAAACCATTGAAGAATTCATCATTCATCAGATGAGTGGGAAATGAATCTTCGCTACTGCACACGTTAACAATTATTGTGTCAAAATCACCTACATCTTTCAAGCATTGACTCTTTACGTATTCAACGGGATCCATGATTGAAATACAGTCTAAGACGGCAGAGTGTAGTTGATAGTACTTCACAGCAATATCAACCATTGTCTGTGACGCCTCAACAACATGTAGTTCCAAATTCGCAATATATTTGTGTAGGAATGATGCAAGTTGACCACCCGCAAGACCAATAACAAGAATACGTACATGAGATGATTGCTTGTTTGTCACCGATAGTCCAGCCAACGTCGTTTCTACCCACAGTTCAAGATTTTGTCCCAAAATTGAATTCGTTGCCATATCTTTTTCTCCCGTAGCTTCGGCGTACAGCCCTTTCCAACATCCATAATATATCCCTCTCAAACGAGCACTCTGACCATCCTCATCGCTCTTCAATACATCAATAACAGATACAACATACGAACTGTTGTTACCATTTTCAGGACATTCCAAATCAAATAGCTGCCCACCATTATCTCCTGCTACACCATGTTGATAATACACCACTTCAGCTGCCCATACCACTTGACCATTCACGCATCCAGGTTCAATCAATATAGGGATCGATAACATCAACTTCAACTGCCAGCTCATATTATCATCAACAATAGGTTCTTCGGACGTTTCTCCAGATTCATGATGTTCATACATTATACCACCGGCAACACTGGAACTTTGATCCAGCGGGAACCATCCATTTCTTTTTAGATATGCCTCTCCGATCATATACAAATCTGTGAGTGCTAATAATGCCACATCTGCCATTTCATTCAAGATCGAAGCATTAGCAGCATCGTCAGGGGAGGAAGAGGCAATGGGACGAAAGTCATCATTAAAATCTCTATCAACGCACTGCACCATCGCAAGGAGTACCACGATGCAATTGTTTTCAACACTTTTTTCTGCAATTTTGATGGCAGATGAGAGATCGCCATTGTCAAGTCTCTCTCTTAGACGTGTACGGAGACATTCTGCCTGAGAACATAGCCGTCTGAGAGATGCACCGTCGCCTTCGTCGGCCCGGAACATCGTTGATGGAGCTGGGGGGTGAGTTAGAGTTAAAAGGAAAGATGACAGACGATACGGCGGAATCACCACTTGAAAATCCGCGAACGAACTCTCTCTTCATCCACCTACCACCCCTCATAACTTCTCCAGCGTGTAGCCTCGTGTAGCCATCCCTTTCATGAGCGAAGAATAGGCCGCCGTCATGCTATTCTCCATACCCTACTACACAGCTGCCGCTTTGCTGATTATTACTTCGCTGCAATATTACCTACACGAGGCATCAGCATTCTCACTGACGCATGAACATCTATCATGTCACAACCAAATAATTACACCGCAAAACCACAAATCACATACCATCCTATTTGCAACTTCCAACGAAGAATCATCACCAACTACTACTGCTACTACCAATACATCCAAATCGGCACGAGAACGTGGTATCTACGCACGACCATCCGCCGCAATCGAACGTGGATCGGGCTTCTTCATACCCGGATTGGAAGGGCCGCGTATCCGTATATTATTTGGTATTACTGTACTAATTGCCGACTGGGCAAATCATACATTTGCAGAAAGTCAAGTGGGTGATTATGGACAGATTGTTGCCGAGGTGTTGGCAGCGTTGTATGGGGCGCTGCTATTATTACAGGGTTTGATTGAGAGTGGTGTTGGTGAAGTTGGTAGTAGGGGGGATAATAATAACAACTTGGTAATTGGTGATGGAGTTGATAATAACGATGTTGACAACACAATGATGAAGGGTACTATCAGCAGCAGTGGAGTTTCGCCGATTATACAGGGAAATGAATCTACCTTGAAATCGATGCAAAGGTTAGCAAGGACAATTGTCAACTTAACTCCAGCGACTCATTTCATTCTTGCAAATGAAGAAGATGGGGTTCTTTATCGGTATGGAATTTGGGTGGACGATGACAACAAATCAGGAGATAACAATACCGACGACGAGGATAGGTCGATAATCAAACTTGCATTAGATGCAGCCGGATCTAGCCGTGCAGGGAGAGTGGCACTTCCAAGTGACCATCCTGCATCCAAGTTGCTCCCGACATCTGCTACGAGATGCATTCTAGTTCAGAGTATTGATGGATATGGTAGTGATAATGGTGGAAAGTCATGCCTGATTATTGGATCCAATAAGCTTCTTCCGGCTTATACAAAGAATGATCTTCGGTGGATAGGGCAGCTTGCTTTACATCAACCTTAAAAAGAACAATATTATATGAAGAGTGGTTACTGAAAGTGTATATGCTAGCCTGTTGTTCTTCTTCGTAAATGTATGGTTTAGAATTATCTACTACTTTTACCTTCATTTAACTAACCAATGATGGTATTATGGACGAGAACAATAGCCTCGCTTACAAATATATCTACCTATGACCCAAAAAGGTCCAGCGCACAAGAAGAAGCAAACCCCCGTCTCCATTCAAACACCTCCGTCTCCCTCTTCAGATGCAACTGCAAATCTTGATACCAGNCCCCGTCTCCATTCAAACACCTCCGTCTCCCTCTTCAGATGCAACTGCAAATCTTGATACCAGGATAAGGGGACTTGTATACTTTTTGAGCACAATTGCCACCACTTCCTCCGCTAATAGACAGCGTAGAAGTCCTCATCATAAGATTCCATTTCAACGTCCTCCGAAGTAGAAGAGTCGAAATCTTCTCCATAGGGATCCTTGCTGTCTTCGGACAAGTAGGAGTCTTTAGTGCACATGCAGGAGGGAGTAGGACCCAACTTCACCATCTTGCATCCACGAGGACATTTGCCATTCGTCATTTCAACGTGCTTTGCATTTCCTCCAATTTTGATCACTGTGGTGAACAAAAAGACAGTGAATATGTTTTAAGCGAGATAAGTTGGAAAGTATAATAATAATAATACAATTCGACCATCCCTTGTCATCGTACCTTTGTCTTTGTTCATGTTCCTGACAAGCTTCTTGTAGCCTCCCTGACGGCGCATCTTGTAGCCTCCCTGACGGCGCATCTTGTAGCCTCCCTGACGGCGCATCTTGTTGGCTCTCTTGTTATAGGCGGAGAAGTCCTCATCATGAGATTCCATTTCAACATCCTCAGAAGTAGAAGAGTCGAAATCTTCTCCATAGGGATCCTTGTTGTCTTCGGACAAGTACGAGTAGTCGAACTTCTCCTCTTCGTAAGGCTCCACCTCGTAGTCTTCAGTCACAGCCGCAGATTCGAGCAAGTCATTGACTGCAGTCGTACAGGCACGAATGATTTGTTGATGGTCAGTGTTGAGACCGCAACTTTGCATAACCCGACCAGCAAGTTTGTCATTGCAGGTTTGAGTTGCAATGTCGCGGCAATCCATCAACTGCGAGTTATCTTTCCTGGGAAACTCCACAAGCTGCCCACACATAGTGGTATATGCCGTTTCGACAGCATCTTCACCCAACTTGACACACTGAGAGCGACGAGGACGGCGAGGAGCGGGAGGAGCAGGAGCAGGAGGAGTAGGAAT
>JALLBI010001858.1:0-11633 GCA_036940125.1 Mediolabrus comicus | reverse complement strand
TTCTGTGCAGATGAACAAGTAGCAGATCCATCCTTGAACGATTGAGTCAAAAAGGTATGTACCTCTTTGCAAGTGGAGGGTTTACCATTGAAGAGAATATCCGCGTCAATACCAGCCTCATCTGGCTGACACAAGCTACAAGCAAGATCAGACGTTTGGCTTGCTTCATTGGCAATAGCCACAAGCTGGTCTGAGCCAGCGAAGCAGCAGTCATCAAAAATTTGGAGCTTTGCCAAGGAACAAGTTGTACTATCCTCTTCTTGGGTAGCAAGAAGTGAGTTGAAATCACCGCATGTCTTCTTGATGCCATTCACAGTTGTTTCCTTGTTCCACCTTGTGTTGTATGTGACGCCGTTGTCATCCTTACAAAGGTTGCATTGTCTCTGAGGGACCTTGAAGCAACAATCGCTTGACAGCTCGGATACTGCACGGCACGTTGGGTGACTGGCCTCAACAGACTCGCTAATCAAAGACCAATAGACGTCAGTACACGACTGAACCTTTCCATTATACATTGTTGAGGCTGCCCAATTGATTGTGTCACCAGCAGAGCATAATTCGCACTGTTCAAAGCAGCAATCCGAAAAGATATTCTCCTTCGCGGCCAAGCAGTTATTGCTTTGACTCTTCTCCTGATACAAAAAGGTGGCAACCTCTCCGCATGTCGTTTGAGTGCCACCGTAAGTCACGGGGGCGGTTTCCTTTGTAGCGTAGATTTTATTATCCCTTGAGCATAACTCACATGACACGTCGTAGCAGCATGCCTGCCTATGCTCCATTTGGAAAGCTGTGCACTCTCCCGACCCTTCTGCAATGAGACTCGAGGAGAAAATATACGAGTCGAATTCACTGCAACCAATCTTGGTCCCGTCATGGTCCACAGAGAGAGCAGTATTAGTTTGCAAATCTCCACACAAAGAGCACTTGTCATAACAACACTGCGCTGCCAAGTCTTGAGCTACCAACGAGCAAGTGTCACTATTCTGCTCTTCTCTGCTGAAGAGAGCATTGAAGATCTGTCCACAAGTGGCCTTGCTTCCACCGTAGTCAACTTCGACAGCGCTCATGACATCGTAGTATTCAGAACCATGCTTGCAAATGTTGCATGGCTCTTCTGGGGGGACATAGCAGCAAGCAGGGGCAGCAACAGCGAGGACTTCGCTACATTGTTCGGTACCCTGTTCAACTTGGGATTCACCAATCACGCTATCCAGCTCGAGACAAGTCATGGCATTGCCATTAATGTTGACCATCGCATACCAATCCGGAATACCTCCACCAGAGCAAATTTCGCACTTTTCCATGCAGCATGTGTCGTGGAGCGCCTCTTTACCTGCCACGCAAGTCTCACTACCAGCTCCCGTTTGAGCAAGGAAAGTGTAAACTTCGCTACAGGATGTTTCTACGCCATTGAAAAGAATGTCCAGGTCAAGGCTGATCTCATTTGCTTTGCACAGGCTGCAAGGATTTGCTCCCGTGCTCGCACTCGTAGTGCTCACAGAAGTCTTGCCTGGAGTGGCACCCATCACTTCCAGCGACGAAAGTTCTTGAACCAGCCCTGTTTCTGCAAACGTATTAACGACGTGTGCAGTAATTGCATCCAATGTGGGGGGCTCCGACATAATCGTCTTGATCTCCTCGACAATCTTCTCAGCATTGACGCTGTTGCTGGCAGTCACAGTGATCTCAAACGGCACACTTCCATCGGATCCGACATCGTTCACTGTCACAGTTGTTCCCGTAGGTATTACACCAATAGATTCAAGCGTTTCTTTGATGGCATTTTCAAAGTAAGTTTCGATTGCTTCCTTCTGTGTCCAGATGAGGTTGGAGGTATCCAAGTTACTATTGAGTTTGCCACTGACCATAACTTTGTCTCCGAGCTGTGCGACATCTGCAGACACATTGATTGATGGCACGTCCAAAGCGGAAAGCTCCTCCACAAGAGGTGTCTGTGAAAATTGAGACACCACTTCGCTGGACATAGTCTCAAGCACAGCAGGGCTTTCAAGCACCGAATTGATCTCTGCGGAAATCTTATCCACGCTCTCTTTCTCCGCTTCGGGTATGTCGATTCCATACGACACTACTCCTTCTTTGATTTCAGTGACGGTGACGGTAGACTCTTTAGGCAAGACACCATTCGAATCCAGAGCAGATGTAAGAGCACCTTCAAAGTAATTTTCGACCTGCTCTTTTTCGGTCGAAGTAAGGACTGATGTATCAAGATTTGTAATGACTTGCCCAGTGATAGATACGGTAGTGACTGAGTCGTCGGTGGCGGCAGTGTATCCTGTTGCAGTGGCGTAGTTGTAGCAGCAAGCACTAGAATATGAACTCTGGAGAGTAGCACACTCTTCTGTGCCCTTCTCAATTGAATTGCCGCGGATGACCTGATCGAATTCACCACAAGAGATGAAAGCCTTATTGTACTCCACATCTACTTCCCAATTGAGATTGAATCCTTCTGGGCAAATAGGACAACTTGAGTAGCAGCAAGCATCCTTGAAATCATTTTGAGTCGAAGAGCAAGTGGCGCTCCCAGCCTCTGTAGACATGGCAAGTTTGTTTGCAATATCATTGCATGTCTTTTGGCTGCCATCGTAATAATCAACAAGAGCATTTCCAGATACGGCACTACCACCCGAACACATTCTACAGGGATTTTCTGGAACAGTGTAGCAACAAGCTTGGGAGTACGCTTNGCTTCGTCGATACTACAGCCAAAGTTAATGTCGGCGGCAAAGATGTTTCTAGCTCCGCCGACATTAACTTTGGCTGTAGTATCGACGAAGCCATTGTGACAGAGGTTGCACTTTTCAAAGCAGCACGACTCAGCATGTTCGTCTTTGGCTGCTTGACACTGATCTCCGGCTGATGATTCCCTAACAAACAAAGAGTTGTAGAGGTTGAGACAGGTAGTTGGAGAGTCTTGGTAAGTAACTTGAGCACTGCTGTCGACGTCGAGATAGTTTCCATTGACATGGCAAAGGTTGCATGATGTTTCTGGGGGCTCATAACAACACTTGTCGTAGTAATTGGCCTTGACAGTAGAGCAAGTATCACTATCGGCAGCGACACCCTTCCCTTTCAAAATCCACTCAAAATCTCCACAAGCGATTGAGCTCCCTTCATAGCTCACGAAAGTTGACCAATCAGCCTTGCCTTCACCACAGAGTGAGCAACGCTCATAGCAGCAATCATCGTAATGATCTTTTGATATGGCTTGACAAGTTTCTCCTGCATTTTCTTCCCTGCTTCCGAGGTAGTTGGACAGAGTCTCACAAGTAGTGCTAGTACCAAGGAAGTTGACGGAGGTTTCCTTCTTCACGCTGACATTATCCCCTGGACAGATGCGGCAGGGATCTTCAGGCTTCTTGTAACAGCACTTGTCTTGGTATTGTCCTGTGATGGAATTGCACTGTTCCGAGTCACGTTCGATAGCTGCGGGGCCAAGACTTAGATCTAATTCGAGACATGTCATCACACGCCCTTCATATGAAACTTGAACTCCAGAATCCAAGCCCATGTCGTCGCCACAGACAGAGCACTTGGTATCGCAGCAAGCGTCAAAGTATTCATCTCTCATAACTGCACACTGGTCACCAGATGCCTCTTCCCTCCTAAACATGGACTCACTTAATTCAGCACACGTTGTCTTCTTATTGTTGAATTCGACTACGTTGGTTCCCATTAGATCGAAATAGTCAGCATCTCTCTTGCACAAGTTGCAGGGCTCTTCGGGAGGGAGGTAACAGCATTCAGAAAAGCTAGCCTTCGAAGAAACGCATTCCGTACTTGATTCATGAACGCCCTTCTCATAAAAGTATTCATCGACGTCAGTACATTTGGTAGTCTTGCCATTATGATAGACAGTGAGTGCGTAATCGGTCTCTTCGTTGGTTCCACAAACGTGGCATTGATCAAAGCAACAAGTTTCGCGAAGCTGGCTTTGAGCGTCTAGACAGACTCCACCAGTGTCCTCCTCCCTAGTTCTTAAGCTCTGTGAAATATCAGAGCAGCTCATCATTTTCCCATTCCACTGAGCGTTTGCAATAGCAGAAACATCATTTTCTGGACAGAGATCACATGGATTCGAAGGGATATTGAAACTGCATGTTGAAGAGAAGGCTTCCTGAAGATCTCTACAGTTTTCGGTGTCCTTAGCAATGGCTTCGTCCTTGATGGCGCCATCAAGCTGGAAGCAGGTAGCTTTCATTCCATTCATCTCGACTTCAGCTTGCCAATCGGGGTAAGATCCCTCTGCAGAAGTGAGACTACATTTTTCGTAACAGCACTCATCAAATAGAGACGTTTGAGTGACACTACAAACTTGCTCTGTCTCTTCGATACGGCGTGACATGAAGTTGGCTACTTCGCCACAGGTGGTGGGCCCGTTGAAGTCTACCTCAGCATTTTCATTGAGGTCGTAAAACTTCCCGTCCCGCTTGCAGAGTTGACACGACGTAGTTGGGCTTGAATAGCAGCATGTACTGTAAAACTCATCAGAGATTGCTTGGCACTGTTCCGTCCCATCTACAATTGCTTCGGTGCGGAAGATCTCGGTCAAGTCGCCACAAGACATTTCCTCGTTATTGTATGTAATGAACACATCCCAATCCAGATCGTACTCTCCACAGATGTTGCAAGTTGAATAGCAACACGTTTCACCAAGGAGCGCTCGAGCATCGGAACACATCTCAGATGAGGTATCAGCCCTCTCCATAAGGAAATTGTTGACGCTACGGCATGTTACTTCTTCATCATTGAAATCGACAGTTGTAGAAAAGTGCATGTACTCATCTGTCGCACAAAGTTGGCAAGGTGTACTCGGGATTTCGAAGCAGCAGGAATCATAATGCAGAGAACGAGCTGATGTGCAATTCGCAGACCCATCCTCAACCTTTCCATTGAAAAGTCCAGATTCAATATCAGCACATGTTGCTTCTTCGCCCTCAAATTCAACAAGCACGTCTGTATCCAGTCTGGCTCCATTTCCACAAAGGGAGCACCTATCAAAGCAGCAATCACTTGCTGCCAAACCTTTGGCCTCCATACATTGATTACTCGAGCTTTCGAATGGCGACACAAAGTTACTAACTTCGGCACAAGTGAAAGTAGATCCATTGAAATCAACCTCATCCGAAGGCATGAGCGTAAGCTTTTTGCCATCTTTATCACAGATGTCACAAGGATCATTCGGGTATGAGTAGCAGCATTCTTCGCCGAACTCAGTGAGGACGTCCTTACATGTATCATTGGATACAGTAATTTCTTCGGAGTAAAGAAGAGAACTAAGCTCTCCACAATTCATCGGTGTGTCATCGTACTCAACTTCAAGCCACCACTTGACTCCTTTTCCTTCGCAAAGTGTGCACTGATCAAAGCAGCATTTATCCCAGTGCTCAGTTTGAGCAGCCAGACACATGGAGCTGTCGCTTTCTTCGGGGCCTAATCTCTTACTGAGCTCTGTGCATGACAATGTTTCACCCTCATACTCCAATTCTACTGAAGCTCGTAAATCCAAAAGCTCCGTGTCAGTCCTACAAAGCATGCAAGGCATCTCGGCATATTGGTAGCAGCACTGCCCTCCCAAAGATTGCTTCGCTGCGTCACATTCCGTTGATCCTTTCGCAAATTCAGCAATGACGTTCATATCAGCGTCGCCACAAGTCATTTCTTCACCATTATACTCAACTGTTAGCCAATCTTTCATGCCCTGTGTCGAAGGATCAGGACATAGGCGGCATTTAGTCGGAGGCGGGGCTCCAATATTGTCGATGCTGCAACCAGAATTGGCAAAACACATCTCTCCAGGTGGACATTGATTTGAGTTGCCAGATGTGCATGGTTGTTTGCATCCTGTAATTACATCTTGGTAATCTTTTCCACAGAAAGATTGATCTGAGGGATCTCCAGTAAGAACAGAATTACCATTATTGCTCGAGAGAGGATTGGAGCCGTCTTTCAGCATATCGATCGCCCAAAGCATGACTCCCTGAAAACAGTTGTCTTCAGCATAGTCACTCTTCCGATTGAAGGATACAGTGTTGTCGTACGAAATCAGTCGATTGCCATCTGTGACCATCACCATACTTTGAGTTTCGTCATCAAAGCGGATGTAGTCGAAGGTTCGCGACGTAACGATGTCGGCAATTTCAAAGTACGGGAGAAAGCCATCAGATCCTTCACAGCCTGCCTTTCCTGGACCATTGAAGGGGCAGCCTAGGTCGAGACAATCGTCTTCAGCCAAGGTGTATGTACGGGCGTATGAGCCGAGTCCCAACACTAACTTCGACTTTTGGACAAAATGGGCCATGTAATCCACAGCGTCGTCAATCATACGCATGTCAGTGTGAGAGTAGGCAGTCTGCTGTGGATCCCAAGATCCCCACAAATCGTAGGCCATAATGTTGAACCAATCGACGTAGTTAGAAAGTCCAGCCAAATCGAATCCAAGCTCAAGCTTCGTGATATTACCAGGTAAAGCCACAGTGAGTTGGAATGACTCTGGAGCAGCATTGAAAGCTTCACGAATCTCTTTGGTCATCAAAACATAATTGTCGTAATCAGCACGCTTTCCTCCACGATCCTTTAATGCTGGGTACTCCCAATCTAGGTCAAGACCGTCAAATCCATAGGTACGAAGGAATTGAACAACACTCTTTGCAAAGGTTTGGCGGTTTGTCTTGGATCCGGCCATTTCACTAAATCTTGTTTGCAATGGACCGGGATCATTATGAGACCATCCACCAACTGCAATCATTGTCTTAATACCAGGATGACGTTGTTTGACTGAATTGAATTCTCTGTAGAGAGGGACTTCATTCTCAAAAGTTCCGTCCCATGCTTCTAAGCGATAAGACGAGTCTATGGAAGCAAAGGAGTACACAACGTGCGTGTATGGAGAGGCATCGAAGGTAGCAGTATTCATTCGTTGGCAATCTTCATTACGGCTGCAAAGAAAAAGCAAGATGACGGTGAGACACATCGCTTGCAGGTAGTTCCAGCGCAACAACAAAGCAAAAGATAAACTCACTAGATGCTCCAACTCTGCCAATACCCCAAATTCACACTCATTTTTCTTTCCTGATCACAAACTTGCACAATTGGGACTGTAGGAGCACGCGTAGGCATATCTGTTCTACCAAAAGTGCTCACCAAATAATCTACATCAACGTCACCACACTGCGAGAATGCAAAGCAGCCAGTTCCTTCGGGGCATCCTTCACCAGTTGGGCAAGGAATAGCATTATCACAATCTCCATCAATTTCTTCCACAGACACACCACAGAAAAAGGTTGACTTGACCAAATTGACATCCTCAACACTGTAGTCACTGAAAGTGGGGCGTCCGGCAGGAGATGGGGCCAAATTGGCGCTAGGCTGAACACCATTGTTGCATGCGAATGCAAAGCATCCATATCCATCAGGGCACTCAAGAATTTCACCAGAAGGGCAGGGGGTGGCTCCCACAGGCACACCATCGACGCATGAGCTATCCAATGCAGCCCAATTTTCAGCACAGTAATACCAATTTGAGTTATCAGAAACAGACACTTGTTCTGCATCGGAGGTCACCTCGGGTGGACGTAAGAAACCAACAAATTTACCAGGGTCAACTCCCTCGTTACAGCCCGTAAAGGCAAAGCACCCTTCAAACTCGTCACCGCAATCTAAGGGTCCATTCGGACAAGGAGTGGCACCCTCGCAGTTCATCTCCAAAAACTGCATGCTTGACCCACAGAAAAACGTTCCTTTCACTTCATCAGGGTTGGGTCCTCCACCCTCAATGTTCGGATCTGAGACGAACTCCCATGCCCCTCCACAATTGGTGAAAGCAATACACTGCTCACCCGAAGGACAATCAGAATTTTGACCAGATGGACAGGGAGTAGCACGGGAACAATCACTATCGACAAAGTTCCAATCAATACCACAATAATATGTCGCAGCAAGGGACTCGGCATCCGGCAATCCATTCTCATCCACTTCAATATTCAACTTCTTCGTAGGTACCGAAGACGGAACTGGCTTAGGACTTGGCTTGGGTGTCACGGGCCTGGTAGGCTCCGGCGTTGGACTGACCACAGGTTCACCATCACGACAGCAAACTGGTCGAAGTTGTTCAATTCCATCACGACACCCATTACTTCCCTCCTTGTAACTCTTCAAGAAGTAATTGTATAGATCGACGCATTGCGACACCTTTCCATCCCAAATAACTTCTGAATTCACCCCATATTGACCAGGTAGGCATAGATTACAATTGGCATCTGATGTAGGATTAGCCGTCTGCTTACTAGGCGTGGCAGCAGCGATCGGAGCACTCGTCTGTGGAGGCATCGTAGGCATACCAGGTGTTACAGGACTCCTCGTGGGTTCCATCGTGGTAGGCGCCGGTGTAGGAAATTCACTGTACAAAAACTTACTTGCATACTCCAAATCGGCAAATGTGGCAAAGTCTGCTGAACGGAGATAACTAACATACTCGGCACGATATTCTGCAGTTTCGAGTGGACGTTGCGAGATGAGACGTGGATCATTATTGAGTACGCTGAGGTTGGAACGATAGGTGATTTCTTGACTGTATGTGATCATAACACCATCGGTGTTTGTTGTTGTGTCTTGAAGATTGCGTTGACGACGGCGGCGTAGACTTCCACGATCGAATTCACCAACCACCATTGGATTAAAGTCATGCGTTGGGGCCTTATCCTCGGCAGGGTTCGTAATTGATACGGTAACATCAAAGACTTCCTTACGGATCTGATCAATTTCATCTTCTCGTTCATCATTGAAGAAACCTTGAATATACTGTTCCGTCATGATTCTCCAACGCTCCATGGCAGCTGCATCGAGTGGTTGAATTCCATAAAGAATAATTCGTACCATTTCCTCACGGTATGGTCCCATCAATGATGGTAAAGTAGCATCACTATCCTCACCATCAGTCGTGGTACCACCATCCTCACCCAAACCCGGCTTCGACGTTGGACTACGACTAGGCTTACCAGTCGTTGGATTTGCCGTGGGGACCAATCCAGGATAACCTGAATAACCCAATTCCTTCTTACACGTAGCCACACCCGAAATACATTTCAACCCATACAAACACTCTTCATCACCCCCCGATGGACAACGCTGAGCGCAATTCGCTNACCGGTGGGTTTCAATGTTGTTGGGGCCGGAGTGGGAGTTCGAGATGGTTTACCCGTGGTTGGTTCTTGAGTTGGGTTGGTATTAATGGGTGCTGCGGCTGTTTTCAAGTAATAGTTGGGTATGATTAGAAAGAGGAGACAAAGAATTTGATGATGGTTAGTAAGAATGCAAAAGAGACTTGACAAAAAGGCAATTCAAACCCGAAACACCCAACAAAATCAATTACTCACTAGTAGGAATAGGAGTAGGCCGTCCAGTAGGACTCCCCGTCATCCCCACAGCATTACAATTGGTATACTTCTGACAAGTCATCCCACCAAAACAATCCTCATCACCATTAGGACAATGTCGTTCCAAGTAACAATTATTCGATGCATCATTCCAATCCATACCACAAAATTGCATATTACGATCATCTGTTTCTGATAATTGTAACTTGGTTGGTTTTAATGTGGGTACATTATTATCAACTGGATTGTTCGCTGCTAACGCGGCTGCTTCTTCATATTCTTTTTTAACAATGGCATTAATTTCACAATCTGGATTTTCATTATTCACACTCACAAAGCATGTTTGACCATTGGGACATTCTTGATTGGTCCCAGTTCGACACCATGTTTTAGAGGAACATGATGCCGCAGCCTGTTGGAAGGTTGGTCCACAGAAGTAATGACTTTCCATTGTGCCTGGATTGGGTAACTCTTTCTCTTCATCGGTAACTTCCAATTCATTTACATTGCCGAATGGATTCGCGGATGGATCAGTTAGTACAAAGTACGAACATGGCATATCAATGAAACAGAATTGACCATCTGGACATTTTTGATCAGGACAGTGTCGTCCCTTGGCTTTGTCACCGCCTGCCTGACATGTTGCCAAGGCCTCTGGATAACTCGTGCCGCAAAACATTTTATCCTCGGCAGTATTGTATGCAGGGTTTAATGATAATGAGTAGGTGGGTACGGCCACATTCTCAATGGTACGTGCATCACATGGTGTGTTGGCAAAGCAAGTGTGTCCTGGGATAGTACATTCATCATCACTGGAGGAAGGACACCATTGTCGTGAGGCACATGTGTCCGTTTGGATATCGGCGAAGGAGGAACCGCAGAAGAATTTGTATTTGAGATTCGGATCAGTTTCAAGGGCGGAGACGACGACCGATGATGAGAGGAGGAGGAGTGAGAGGGTGGAGAGGTGAAGTTGTGGCATCATCTTTTGTTGTTTGTTTAGTTGTTTTTGTGAAGCTTGAATTATTGAAAGCAGCGATGGTAGATGATTGATGGTTTGACTGCGCAGCTGCTGGATTGTTTATTGCGCTGCTGCTTCTTCCTACTGCTTATCTTATCAGCTCTTAGTAGTATTTGTGTTGTTCTTTAGAGATGTTGGTCAAGCCCTCTATTGCTTTGTTGGCGCTCGACATCTTTTGTTGGAACGATTGGAAGTCGTTCAAGGGGCGTGTTTGGACCTGTGGGAGGGGCTGATCTCTTTTTTTTCAAGCCTTTTAGGGTCGAATCTTTTTAGGGTCAGATGTGTATCTTTGACAGGGCAATAGTTATTATTGCCTGTAAGTGTCTGATGTGACTTCGTGAAGAAGGAGGGAGAAGAGAGGTAGGAGACCATAACACTTCTTTGATGGTTAGATATGGATGCGATGATGAGACGCTACCTAAACAGGCAGCAGGCAGTGCGGAACACAGTGGTGATGGCGACAGTAGACCTGACACTCAGCTCAGTAGCTCTATAGAAGAATAATCGACACATCTCTATTATATTCATATACAAACCATCTCACACGAAACTCATAAAGAATGTCATCGTGGACACAAGTTTACATATCAGGTCTATCAAAATCCATCAACCCATCAGATGAAGAAATTGAAGATTATTTGAATAAATGTTACTCTCTTGATGGTGTTGGAAATGATAACCATAATAATAATGATGATGATCATGACGGCGAAAGTGGAGAACATGTCAACAGCAGTGATCAAGATGGAAATACAAGCAGCAACAGCAGCGTCACCAATAATCTAATGTGGGCCGGACCAGGTTCAACACTAATAAAACGAGATGATAATGGATGCTGTCGTGGATTTGCATTCCTAACATTTTATTCAATGGATGGTGCGCTACTTGCAATTGATCGAATAAATAATGACAGCCGCCGCAGTAGTATTAGTGATGCTATTGCAAGTAGCAATAACATGATATTACGAGCCGAACTGAGCAATCCAACTTCTTCCAAGAAGAAGGGCGGCAAGAAGAAGAAGAATGATGACGGTGAAAATCTTACTGACTTGAGACTTCGTAGACAAAGGAAGCAACCGGTACGGAAACATCCGGTAATTACTAGCTCTGATGGTAAGAGGACTAATCTTGGTAATAAGACGAAGTAGATTGTGTTAGAGTGAGCAAGTTACCCTCCCTCCCCTCTGCTGAAGAAGTGCTGCCCAAACACAAAAATATAT
>JALLBI010001828.1:0-10901 GCA_036940125.1 Mediolabrus comicus | reverse complement strand
AATGATGACAAGCCAACCATCAAGGTCAACAAGCGCCAGGCCTCGGTTCCAGAAGAAAGCATTCAAATGCCGTGGGTAGAAAAATACCGTCCTGCTAAACTTGAAGATCTCGTGGCACATGAAGATATTGTTAGCATATTAACAAGATTGATTGACAATGACAACTTGCCTCATTTGCTGCTCTATGGACCACCTGGTACTGGAAAGGTGAGAACAAAAAATATTTTACCTTTTATGAAGTTGTTAGGATATGTGGAAATCGGTGCACATATGTAATGTGTTCAATTATTTTTGATATTATTACACACGTGACACCCCAATACACCACAAATAATATCTAACATCAATTCACTCACAACAACAAATACCCAAACAACTCATCTATTATTCCAAATCAGACATCTACCATAGTTGCCGCCGCAAAACGAATGTACGGGTCTACAGCCGCCTACTCATCCATGGCACTTGAACTCAACGCCTCAGACTCTCGTGGTATCGATGTAGTTAGGAATGAAATTAAAGAATTCGCGGGGACACGTCAACTCTTTCACAAGGGTATCAAATTAATCATATTAGATGAGGCAGACGCAATGACATCCGATGCACAATTTGCCCTGCGTCGTGTGATAGAGAAACATACAAAGAATGCACGATTTTGTTTGATTTGTAATTATGTTAGCAAGATCATACCCGCATTGCAAAGTCGTTGTACACGATTTCGTTTCGCCCCATTACAACAACATCAGATCCGTAGTCGATTGATTGAGGTGGCGGATGCCGAAAAGGTGAATTATACCGAAGATGGGATGAATGCTATTCTGAATTTGAGTGGGGGTGACATGAGACGTGTATTGAACTTGTTGCAAAGTACTGCCATGTCAAGTGAGGTGGTGAATGAGCATTCTGTGTACATGACAAGTGGAGCACCATTGCCAAAGGATGCGACGATTGCTATGGATTGGTTGATGAATTTGGAGTTTCGTGAGGCATTTGAAAAGCTTACAAGCTTGTGTTCTACGAAGGGTTATGCATTGTGAGTACTAATGTTGGTTGGTGTGCTTCGTTCTTTTTCTTCACTTGCTTGTACTACATACTGTGTCCTCACTCGATGATGCTATATCCACACTGCACCCTCGTTGAATTCTAACAGGACGGATGTGTTGACGGACTTCACCATACTGGTTTCTGAATTGGAGTTACCCCCCGGAGTTATGGCAGTGCTTCTTGACGGAATGAGTCAAGTTGAACATCGATTGGCATTTGGGACAGATGAAAAACTGCAGGCTGCTTCTTTGGTGGGTGTATTTGTCCAAGCTAGACACATGATGAAGGTGGCATGATGAGGGTATTATTTGAAGGTGCTTGCTATGAGGGAGTATCTCATCATTGATTCATAATAATTGATTAACACAAGAGTTTTCCAAAATGAATACGAAGCCGAGGCAATGAAATAAGGGTCAAGTTACAAGAAAAGCACCACTTTTTCTGTATCAATCGAACAAGCACTTCATTTATATAGTAACTAGCATTCGAGTTTCTTCTTAAAGACAAAAATACAACATGATTAAGCACCACCATTTTGCAGTTTCTTAGTTAAGGGCAGCAGCCTTGGCCGCCTCCCTAGCCTGAACCTTAGCCCACTTATCCCTCTTTCTCTGGTTCTTAGACTTGGGCTGAATCCTCGGGGGTTCTACATCCTTCATCATAAACTGAGCAAATTCTTGCATTTTCAAAACACCATCACGAACCTCCTCGTAGTATCTGTTGTATGCCTCAAGTTCCTCACCGGAAAGATTGGCAGATGCCTCGTCGGCTGACATGGCACGAACTTCACCCCATCGTGCAATTTTATCAGCACGGTCCTCGGGGGAGAGGAATTCGTTAAGGGCGGTGGAACGACGGCTGGTAGTGTGNTGCAATTTTATCAGCACGGTCCTCGGGGGAGAGGAATTCGTTAAGGGCGGTGGAACGACGGCTGGTAGTGTGAGCGGGTAGGACACCTGTGTTTTGTATAGTTGGAAAAATAATGATAAAAAAGGAGTCAGAAAAAGTACATCATGCATGCAGTTGAGAATAAACCACCCGGTGTCCATGCTTATTCAAGTATCCAAGCATCTTCCGAAATGTCATCCACCTTATTCACATGATGCAGCCAATCTTTTCATCCGAAGCAAGCGAATAATGTTCAACGCCATCCACGTATGGACCCTTGGAAACCTGCATAGTAATCCTCTCATCATTCTGTCATTATTATTTGCAACGTACCAAAGGCAGCGGCCCCGGCGATTAAAGTGGCAACAATTGTTGTTCTCATTGTGTGTTTTATGCCTCTATTATTGGGTGGTAGTGATAAACAGCTTGGTTCTGCTCCGTTTTGATGTGTGGTCTGGGTCTGACGCATGAAGAAGAAAAAGTTGTATGAATTCCTACGTAGTAGCTGTATAGCTCCGCCTCCACAAACAACTTCGAAGTCACACGCTAGTACTCCTACTAACGTAACAACGGCGCCAATATATAATCGTATAGACAAAATGAAGGTCACTGCTATCTTATGCTCGGTCATGGTTGCCGGGGCTTCGGCCTTTGGTAAGTTATTATGATGAGGAGGACTTGGGCGACTTGATGGCTACAGACGGAGCAATCAAGAACGCAATTTGCAATTGCTTGGCGACGGNAGGAGGACTTGGGCGACTTGATGGCTACAGACGGAGCAATCAAGAACGCAATTTGCAATTGCTTGGCGACGGTTGAGACGAACACCATCAATCACAGCAGAAGCACACTGGCTCATACTGCAAGAATGGAATGGAAATTCATAGCAATGTAGTCAAGAGCAATACTGGTCATTTATGTTTGCACATTACTTCATGTGTCTATCACTTTGTACTCACATCACGTGTTCTTATTTTTTATCATCACTCTAAACACTTAGGCGTTACCTCCTTCACCGGAACACACATCTCCACAGTCTCACAATCACCAATTGCCGCACCCCGTACCTCCTCCCGCACTACCGAACTTAACATGATGCGTCACCGAAAGCGAGTTGCCAAGCTTGGCAAGCCCGCCGATCAACGTAAGGCACTCCTTCGTGCACTTACCACCGAAATCATCCGTCACGGCCGTATCAAGACCACCCTTGTCCGTGCCAAGGCAGTTCGTAAACACGTCGATCATATGATTCAATTGGGTAAGAGAGGTGATTTGCATGCTAGACGTCAGGCTATGGGTTGGATTTATGATAAGGACCTGGTCCACTCCTTGTTCGAGGCTGCTCCTGATAGGTATGCTGATAGGGAGGGTGGTTACACCCGTGTATTGAGGACTATGCCCAGGCAGGGAGATAATGCCAAGATGGCAGTGATTGAGCTTGTTTAATTATTATTTATTGGAAGCAGTAATAAAAAAAGAAAACAAAAGAGAAGATATAAAATAATTTTTGTGCAGTGCCTTATTCCTTAACACATCATATGTCTGTTGGGGGGATGATGGAGGAGACAAGGACAAGAACATCTCCATCTGGATGCTGGATCAGATTATTGAAGTGTCAATGAATACATTATGTAGAAGCTTTAATCAAAAGGTAATCTGCCAGGCATGTCAATGAGAGAGTTGCTTGTTGTCAACTCGAAAACCCACATAGGTATCCCCCCTCCCCACCTCTATAATTCTCTTCCTCAATCCCTCACCAACCACCCCTGACGATTATGTGTAAGGAGTAAAAGACGACATATCATTATGATATCCTCCATTATCTCTTCCTCACTCTCTCTTTCGTTTTACTCCACCACCACTCGCCCTCTCCGCTTCCATAGATGCCTTCAGATTAGCAACCTTCTTAAAAGCCGGTGCATTCCGCAACAAATCAGGCAATGCAATAAATCGTACACCACTCCCCCGTAAATAAACAGTCGGTAACTTAGAAACTTGCCCATTCCGTGCTGTACGAACAACATCGGTTAATGTCATATTCATTGTATCCTCGGCGTTGAGGAGTAATCCACGATAGATTTCACCTGATTTTAATTCGACTGTAACTTTCATCCCCTCGGCTTCGTAGAGTAGTTTTATTGGGACACCGATATTACTCATGATGAATATGGATAATTTTGTGTATTGTTAGATATTATATTCTCTGGAAGGTTAGACTTCGTTTGAGTGATGATAATGGTTGTGAAAATCTTTTGATCTCGTTAGCCGAGACAGAAACAGTGAAACTATTGTGTATTCCGATATAGCCCCAGCGATAGTTATGAGAGATGAACGAGAAGAGACCTTCCACAGGAGATCTATAAAAATAATATCACCCAAAAGAAGGAGCCAAGCATACAACTAACTGAGCACTCAACAACTGGAAACTATACAGCAACTGCAACTACTAGCACTGTAGGCCAAGAAAAGTTCTAGGGGCGCCCCTGTACCCCCTAAAATGGATAGAGTAATATCAAAGTTAGATGGATAAGCCCCCGTAAAAAGATGAGTTAGCCCTCTTTACCATGTGGCTTGGGTGCCTTTCATTTTACCAACCACCAACCCAAAAACTACGATACGCATAACATCAACGAAGTGCAGAGAAGAGTCAAACCACTTCTATACCATTGCCCTGCGTAACAACCTAACAGATTGACCAAGATGCATCTTATGTACTACCTAGACGACAGTGGCAAGCGGGTTTATACGCTGAAGGTGCGTAAAGTGATGTGATTGTGTGTATTATAATATCCATGAACATAACTGTTTGATGTCTGTGTGGATGGCAGGATTGGGTGATGGCCATGTCATATGCAAACCTATATTATTTGTATGAAACTAACACTTCCTTCTTCTCATGTTGTATGCGCTGCTGTGGATTGGTCGCGTCAAATTCGATCTTTTACCATACATGTATTACACGACAATATGATGATGTATATCAACAACAAACACAGAAAATGAATCCAGAGAACAAAGTTACTGAATCTGCCCACCCCGCACGATTCTCACCTGATGACAAATTCAGTAGTCAACGGGTAGCAATGAAGAAAAGGTTTGGTATTTATTTGCCTGATTCAAAGCCAACGAAAGAGCTATAACTATTGTAATAGGGAGAGTAATATCTAAAGGAAATATGATGATGTAGGTAGCTGTGTTCATTAATTTATACTGGAAAAGAGGTGACAAACTTTGTTGGACGAGAATAAAGAATATGATCTCTATCAATATTTGATATCTAAAGTTATGGAGAGTATCTAGCATACTCTTGGTGCTCGATTCTAATCAAGTTAGTAGCCTTCTATTTTTATCAAACTTATACGAGGACCCCCCGTGTATCAAAAGTCACCTACGCTACAAGACAACAAGATGTTGCTCGTCGTTCTCCCCAGTTGGTGCCAGCTTTGGATAAATTCTCTTATACAGTGCAAGGCAGACAGTATCATGCTGTTTGATAGGGGCATTGAACAGACACTTCATGACACCGTGATCTCCAACACTTTGGATGATATTCCCCTGCAAGCCGTGCTTGGTTGTCAAACCTGCTGGTTGGAACCACCTTACATCTTCAGGATTGTAAAACATGTACTTGACTGTAGCATGTCTCTTGTGGACTCTCGTAGGGTAGCCTGTTAGGATAATCCTCTTCAACACGATCCTATCAGCATCGGCTCCTAGCATAGATCCATGAGCCAATAACTCTCTTTTCTTGTTCTCAAACCCCTCNCGATCCTATCAGCATCGGCTCCTAGCATAGATCCATGAGCCAATAACTCTCTTTTCTTGTTCTCAAACCCCTCTTCTTCAGTAGACTCGCGGAACATGAGTACAGGACAGGGTGCATACGTCACAGGGCCAAAGAGAGTACACGCAAAGAAGGCTCCTCCCGTGGGCATGAATCGTTCGAACTTGTGCTTGTCACTATTCAAGTTGTTTTGGGAGAAGACTGGACGGCTTTGCCAAGTCCTCCAGCCACATCGAAAGGTAAGTACATCCTTGCTTTTAATTGGTACCTCGGCATCATTCTCACATTTCATTGATTGAGAAAGACCCATGTGAAGGACGGATACCTTGTTCTCGTGAGGGAGGAGAGATACTGCAGTCAGTATTGTATCTGGAGAGAGCCTGGCGTATGCCTGTGGAGGAACTCCTTCTAAAGTGATGGTTACATATGCACCAGAAGGAACACATGCACGTGCGATGGCAGCTTCTTCCTCGTCATCTGAATTGTCTTCCATCGCAGCGTCACCATCTTTGCCCTGATTTCCAGTCAAGTTGACACCGCAGCCTTTTTTCATCACAATGTCGCTCATATCTTTCATGTCGAACATCACATCTTTCTGCGTGGCCTTGAAGCTGCTAAAGTGGTATACAGCACCGTAACTGTCTGGTAAATTTTCCTTAGGATCCCAATAACTCTTCCGGAAACTCTTGAGACTACGATAACGAGCATATCGGTCACGGGCAGAACCTTCTTCTTCATAGTCAACCTCATCTGGGAACTGAAGGTCGCTTTCACGGTCTTGTTTGCGTTGAGCTAGCAACGCTCTCTTCTCCTCGGCATTGACATTGTCATCATCATCCATATAATCACCACCCCCAACGGTGGTTGCATCTCCATTTTTCTTGTTGAGAGCAAATGCGAGTTCTCCACGATCTTCGTCGTCTTCATCTTGATTGTCTCCAAGAGCATCAAGCCACGCAGATTGATAGTCAGACCATCCGGCAGGACGTGAACTTCCTGGCTGAAATACATCACTCTTCTTTTCGTTGGTATCATTATTCATGTCTTCGTCATCATCTCCGTTAAAATGATTTCCATCGTCGTCAAATCCAATGAGATTCTGCTCTCCTTCCAGGGCGTCTGGCGATGCAAACATTTCTAAAGATTCACGCTCTTCAGGATTTCCTTCTGCTAACAGGATGCCCTCATCGGATGACGATATGTTGCCCATGGTGACATTGCCATCGCTTTTCTTGACTCGTTGTTTCCTCCCCAAGGCAACAATTGGAGGTAATTGTTCCTCTCTACCACCCAATCCAGCCAGTTTGACATCTTTGATAGCAAATGTTCCCAGATGAGGAACATGGGCCAACTGGTTGACATTCCAAGGACTATTTCCCCGAATGTATCCCGTAAGTTTCAACTCTTGTGACTGCTCATCGTATTTGACTGCCTTGATATCTTTGCACGGAGCACTGACACTTCCATCTGTAATGAGGAAAGGTCGAGGAGAATCTACTACCCAGGTAGGACCAGAAGCTGCAGTCGTACAGAGCATACGAATCAGAGCAGCACAAGATATCTCTGATTTGGTTTGCGCAGTCATAGTACTGGTGGCTGTACCATGAATACCACTTTCATCATCCATATTCTCTCCATTTCCTGTATTCCCAATATCAATCTCGAACACTTTGGAATTCTCACCAAACTCTGTACTGGCGAAGCGTGAGATGTACTTCTTCAATTCAGCCCTACGACGGATATGTGCACGGCGAATAGATTTAGATGAGCGATGAGTCGTAACACCGAAAGACATGGCACATTCATATTCATCTTCTTCATCGTCATCATCATCCATTGCATCGTTGTTGTCAAAACCACCTTCATTAATTGCACCACCAATATTTTGAGGTGCACCATCACCAGTAGCATCAATCTCCTTATGAACGATCAGCGTAACAGGTGTAGGCATACCCTGTGCTTTAATAGCAGTTAAGATCCGATCACCACGCTCACTAATCAAATGGTCCAAATGGGCAGTGTTGGCAGATGTCTTGATGGATGTGGCAGCGATACTCATTCCATCACCACCACCACTCATACCAGCATGGTGCGATCCTGCAGCACTAATGGCTGATGACGAAGTCACAGAACTACTATCAACCAAGAACAATACCATATCACATACACGACATAGATCTAATGCAGCATTTACAGACGCATCCTCTTCACTGTAACTAGATGAGTATTGTGGATGGAATGAAGTGGAGTTCGTCAATAGTGTAAGATTGGATTGTCCTCCCTTGGCATGAGCATTATATGCCGCCGTAATACTTCGGCTTGTACCATCACTATCACATGTAATAACGCGATCGGCACCTCCAACTATGAATTGTCGTACACACTCTTCTAATTCACTCTCCTGCTCTGATAAGGAGATGATACCCACAACTCGTGGAGGCGGAGTGGATAATGCTCTAGATGCCGAAATACCCACCGATGATGCCACAGATGCAAGAAGACCACGACGAGCTTGCAACAATGACTTTTTGGAAGCTTCTCTCTTCTGCTTGGCAGCATTTAATCGATTGGCCTTGGCAGAACTTTCATGTGCGGCGGTTGTTGTTGTTGTTGTCGATTTCAAAGATTTGCGTACTCCACCGATAGCACCACCATTGCCGGCAACTTTACCACCTTGAAGTCTATTTCTGCTACGTTTAGAGGCAGTAGATCTCTTGTTCTTTTTGTTACTTTGCTTGAGCTTTCCAGCTCGATGTGAGTGAGCCATTATTGAATGTTCAATGAAGGTAATTGGTTGGATGAATGTTATGGTACCTACTATGGTTGCGGTAGGTTTGAGATGGTTGGCTGCGGCTCGCAAAGAACAAAAGGAGAGCCGATAAAAAGGAGAAAGGAAAGGAGATGCAACCAGACTCAAAAACAAAACACCGATAAGGAGGGAGATGATGTTGTAAATAGTAGAGCCGTTGTAGTTCTCCTTGATGCATTAATAATACAGCGGGTGCATTATTTTCGTAGTCGTCTTTGCGTGGCACAAATATTGGACAAATTAAATCACTGATGATTCACAAAATGATGATACGATCTCATCTCCTACGACAGCGATGGCATCCACATCCATCAGCAATAACAAAAATTATTACCACCACTACTGGATCAGGGATGAGCAACTCATCACTATTCGCACTCCGATCCATATCCAACACATCGTCACTCTTCCAAGCCATGCCTTCCCCAAAGCAATCATCTGAGGAACCCAAAACAGCTCAAAAGAAGGTCGTTAAAAAAGAAAAGGGGGCATCGGCATCAAAACTCGCTGACATGGAAGCCAAGAAAAATCGTCTTGTGGATTTAATGACCAAGGCATATGATGCACCAATTACCGTACCACCAAAAGTATCTGACGAAGAAATGGCCAAACGTGCTGAAATTGGACGGAATTATGTTATCGGATCATTCAAACGACATAATGAAATATACCATGATTTGGCATGTAAAATACGTATGAAGAAACATGCCATGAAATTATTACCACGAGAGGGTGACATAGGTGATGAGCCGATAGATATTGATGGTTCGAAGAAGACTGTGTATGGGAAGTGGAGGAGTGGTGCATTGAAAGAGAAGAATATGTGGGGACCACCGGATTCACGACCTATTCCATTGTTGACTCCACCGATTGAAGGGTTTGATGCTAGTTTGTATATGGATGCAGAGGAAGATGTGTAAGATGATGAAGAGGTTCAGTTGTTTCCAGAAACTTGGACAACAAAAGAGTTGGGACTGGTTGATTATTGCACACGAAATGGGGGGAGTTCTATTATGATGTTTATTGCAAAAATGAATCGATTCAGCTAGCGTTAAGCTGAGGATGAATTATATGAAAGGGAAAGAAGAATCACTACATTGTCCTATGACCAGCAATAATAAGACCGGCCTCACTTCTACATCAGATGTTGTCTCAACTCTTTCTCCTTATCTCCTCCCCTTATCCCTTTATTTTGGTCTGGCCGTGGAGACAGATCCCCTCCGCAAAAATAAAAAATCTCGCCTCCTCCCTCATCATCACTCTCACACTACTTCTTGTTGCACAACATCTCAATGGCATTGGTCTCGGCATAGGACTGAGCCAGACGTCAAACAAGTATGATTCTCTCCACAAGAGCATTCCGTTCGTGCGCACGGATAGCTAGTAACACAAGATGTGCGTCGATGCTGTCAGCTTCTTCAGCCTCCAGTACATCTGCAGCTGTGCCATCATCATTCGCTGATGCAACACCAGTCCAAAGAAACAACAACAAAACTCACCGCATCCAGTCATTCTCAACAGCAGCAAAACCTTCAACAGCCCAGATTGTCAAACAATTGCGAGAATTGACAGGTGCACCAATGATGGAATGCAAGAAAGCTTTATCAACTCCTGAAGTTGATAATGATTTAGAAAAGGCACAAGAATGGTTGAGAAAACATGGTTCTGCCAAGGCCTCGTCTAAAGTTGCTGGTAGAGAGGCATTGGAAGGTTTAGTGGGTATCAAAATAGAAGGTGATAGAGCTAGTATTGTTAAGGTTGCGAGTGAGACAGATTTTGCAAGCAGGAGTGAGACTTTTTCAACCTTTGTTCAAGAGATTGCCGATGCCGCAGCAGCAACAGATAATGGTGTCGCTGACATTAATGCATTCATGACTTCTTCTAAAAACAGTGAAGGGAAACTATTAAGTGAAAGTCTTAATGATGCCATTCTTGCCATTCGAGAGAACATTCAAGTAGATTCAATGTTTGTCTTAAAGGCATCATCCGATAAATCTGTTTTGGCTGGTTATGTTCATGGTCGAGCACCCAACTCTACTTGTGGAAGTGCTGCAGCAGTTGTCGAAGTAGAAGTAACATCCGATGCAGGCAGTGCTAAGGCCGAAGAAGCAGCTAAGAAATTGGCAATGCATGTAGTTGCGGCAAAACCAACCTATCTCAATCCCGAAAGTGTCCCAGAAGATATTGTGAACAAGGAGAAAGATATTCTATTGGAGAAGATGACTGGGACCAATAAGCCTCCAGAGATATTGGAAAAGATTATCAATGGACAACTGCGAAAGTTTTATGAAGGAATATGTCTTACTGAACAGTCTCATATGGTGGAGGAGGGCAACCCCTGGCTTTTCATTGCTTTGCTAACCTTGGGGTTGCCCT
>JALLBI010001814.1:0-13013 GCA_036940125.1 Mediolabrus comicus | reverse complement strand
CTGAACTCGTTACTTCATCTACTCTAACTACATCCGTATTCAGATACCTTAAGACCTGAGCCCCTCCTCATCTTCAAGAAAACGTGATGAATTGACTCCACATGTACAGCTCCAAAGCCAATAGATAGGTACTTTTCATGTCAAACCGTGATGGGTTGACTCCATGGTACACCTGTGACTCCATCACTCTCTCCTCCCCTCCGCTCCAACCTCTCAAAAATCCAAAAAGTTCGAAGCCAAAAGACGTCTTCGGAAACAATCTTGCAATGACCATAGATTTAGCTCTCCTCGTCAAACTTCCCAAGGCACATCAAAGTCAAAATAATAGTATACAAGTAGGAGACTGATAATAGGGGGATATACTTACTGCTCTGGACGGTGTGGTCGACAAGGGCATCAAATATCTGATAAAATTGGCAGAGCCTTCCAAAAATCATGAATCAAACTGCAGACAACAACAACAACAACGCCAACAACAGCAGCGGCAGTAGGGTACCACTATCACAAGAGGGGTTGGAATTACGTCCACATGCTTTTCATTTACAGTTACCGGCTCATCATCGTACCGAGAGGTTAGTTTACCCTTTCATCTCTTTCTTTGTTTGCTTGCGTTTGTCGTTTGGCTGTGTATTTGATGGACTTATTTTATGTAGCAATCTCCTCTCTCACCGATGATATATCAACAATCCCCTCTACTATTTATCTCCTCCATCTCCTGTCTTTCAAAATGTATAATAACACCCACGCCACCTCTTGCGCCATTCTTGACATTAAAATCCACTCCAACAAAAAATAATAAAAACAAAGCGGAGTGCCATACATAACAATCCATGCTCAACGTAAATCACGTGCCATTTGGAGATTGGTAAAGTCGATTGATTTACATGAGAATTTGTTTTTGGATATTCCTGCTGCTGCTGCTGCTGATAATAATAATGGTGAGAATGATGGTGAGAGAGCTGAGAGTGGTGGCGGGTTAGATGGAAAGGGAAAAGGTGTGAGGAGGTCAGCTAAGGAAGATGATGATGATATTTTCGATAGTGATGATGAAATGGATGATGAGGGTGAAGAATTTGATGTTAATTTAATGGGTGGGGATGGTGGTGAGGGGAGGAATGGTGGGAATACTTCTTTGGTATGTATATTCGTTTGTTGAGTGCAAATATTTCATTGAGTTTTATTTTCATGTTATGGATACAAAAATGATAAATTGGAATTGTTACTCACCCCATCCCACGCCCCCCCCCCTTCTTTTGTACTTTTATCACTCTTTTCCCCAACGACCAACAACAATGTCAACATACAACAAACACACAACACAACAACAGCACGCCCTCTCCAAAAAATGCATCCGACTACACACCCAATTAACATCCTTATATTCATTGAAACATAATGGTATATCCCAATTTNATCCGACTACACACCCAATTAACATCCTTATATTCATTGAAACATAATGGTATATCCCAATTTGAATTGGCTCAAATGTTATTAAAAGTTTTGACATTATTAAGTGCCACTGTTACCATTGAAGAAGAGGTGGATGAGGAGGGGAAGGAGAATGAGGATGATAAGGATTTGATGTTGCAAGTTGAAAAAATGAGTTTTGATGAAGAGAAAAAGAATGATGAGGGGAAGAAGAAGAAGAAGGTGACAATTAAATATGGTGATATGGGGAGTATTATTGGTGGAAGGTTTAGTCAAGAGGAAATTGAGGATTCCATGTTGATTACTTTGGGGGATGGACGGAGAGTGGTGAATAATACTGGTGTAGTAGCAGCAGGAGGAGCAGCGAAGACTCCTGGAGAAGAAGAGAATGCAGACTCTCCCATGATGGATGCTACTACTACTGAAGCTGCTGCTGTATCATCCTCAACCACCGCAACAACAACAACAACCAAACAACAGTTGACAATACTCATATCTGAGGGTAACTTCAACTACACACAGGCAGCAAATCAAAAATCGGCATTACAACTAGCCATCGATTTATCATTACCATATCAAACTATTGATGGGATGGATCCCAATTTACGTACGAAACGGAATGAATTATTTGATATTAGTGGTGTTAGAGGGAATTATCCTCAAATCTTTTTAACCACCAAGGGAGGTGATGGTGAGGAGGAGGGGAATGAATTTTTGGGAGATTATGAATGGTTCGAGTATAATGCTCATGAGTTGGTGGGAAGATTGTCTAGTGGTGTTGGTGAGGTGATTGATGAGAAGAAGGAGGTTCCGTCATCACCAACCCCATCTGTTAATGATGATGCAACGCCCCCAAGCTTTGAACAGGCACATGAGCAATTGGAAGAAGATTTGTCACGTCCATTTGCACTTCCCAATCCTGCACGTCAGGCGTTGCTATCGGTTGCATTACTTCTATTAGCCAAGAAGGGTGCATTACGATCAGTATCCAATGCAGCAATATTCCCCAAGGGTGATGACGAAACCGATAGTGATCGTTGGATGCTGTTGTTGAATTGGCGTGCATTACTATCGATGCTCCTCCGAACAGCTCCATATCTCGATGAGCACAAGGCAGGAGCTCCACCAATGGAGGCGTCATCAATGAAGAGTAAAGTTCAAAAGAGTACAGTGACTCTTATTCGTAGCTGCCGATGTTTCTTCGATCAGGGTATCCGTCCACCCGGTTGGAAGGGAACAACAGATGGTGGTGATGTTGTGGAACTTGACGCCACCGCTCGTGCTCTTTGGAAGATGACCGAAAATGATTTGTTGTATCATACTCATAGCAACTCGTGCTTCCGAGCATTAATCATGCTGTATCTGTTCCACCCATCCAAATGTTCATCGGAATTTTATTTGGAGGTGATGCCAAAATGGATGGAGAGTTGGAGGAATGTTGATCGTTGTCCCGAATATGATTTTTTGTGGATGGTCATGTTTGGTAGGGCGAGGAAGTACATTCATCCAAAAGATCATGATTGGGGATCGTTAAGAAAGCATTTGTTGACACAATGTGGATACTGGTAAGAGTTTGGAACCCACACGTGTGTTTGTTAGATTGATGTCGGACAGCATGTGCACACTCATATCATCATCTGTGACTCTCTCACTCTCTCTAGGCTCCAAATTCCTTATGGAGGCGCCTCTTCCGACAAATCATTCCCTCGAGCAGCACAGGCATCGAAGAGATCGTTCCCAAGTCGTCTGAAGGCCTTTGTTGGGAGCGGCTCGAAGTATGAAGAAGGAATTGATTTCGTTGGCAGACTGACCAAGTTGTTGATGTTTTGCTCTGGACCTCATTCAACAAGCGAAGCCAGCGATGGTGATGCTGTGGAGCCTAAAGTATCAGAAGGGACATCGGAGTTACTTTCGTTCCTGCAGTTCGTCAAACCATACTTCAACCCATCTAACACTGGTGCTTGGACGTTTGCATTGGGAGCATTCTTGCACTATTTGTCATACGAGCTAAGTCATCGAATCGGTATCATGGCTGGTCTGAAAGTATTGGAATCTTCGCATCCAAATTCCTTCAGCCAACTCTGTCATGACGAGCCATATTTGAGCTGCATTGAGCTACCAGGAAATGAGATAGTCGCGTTCTTAGATACTATGCTCCCGCTATGTCAGCAAGCACTCTACAGCAAAAATGGTAGTGTGAGCCACGCCGGTGAAACTGCTTTGTTGTACCTTGCTCAGGTGGATCCTGCAAGAGTGGCACCACCGATGATCGATTTTGGCCTTCGGGCATTAGACATATCTTCGGTCAACCTGGCTCATCAAGCACCTTCTGCCTTGTCGGCTTTGACTCGGTTGTTTCAGCCTGCTCTGCGTCAGTGTCCTATTCTTCTTCTCTCTAGACTTCCAGAAATGTTACGCTTGTCCTTGGCTGGAATCGACAGCAACGACCAAAACAAAACGATGAGAACATTGATCTTTTATCGCAATCTTGCGATGTGGTTTCCTGTTGGAGGGGCTCTTAACGTTAACTCGGGTGGTACTGAAACGGAGGGAACAATTCAGATTGGGAAAGGTTTGATGAATCAACGTAATGCCGTCGTCAGCTCTACATCCTACAAAAGTGCTGTCGCCTCCCTTCCTGAAAGTTCCATCTTGGCTCAAACGAATGATCCAATGCTGGATTCAGATAATGAATTAGATACAGTGATGCAAGAGGCAATGTTGGCCATGAGCGACTGGTCTTTGGCTTTCCTTGACCGCGTTTATGAACTGTTACGAGCTGCTGGAGAGCAAGAGAAATTAGGAAAGGGTCATGGTGGCGTGGCAGCATCTCATGGATCGGTAGATATTGCTGTTACAAAGAATGTGTCGCGTATCATGAAGGAAACGTTGACTTACTTCTTTTCCTCCATGGACACAGAGACTTACAACTCAGCTTTGCGCTCAGTGTCACAATTCATGGAAGAAGAAACGCTGCCTTTTGCGGTGAAGGACGCGTCACTACTATGCCAGGCGGTGTGCATGACTAGATTTGACCTAAAAGATTCTTCTGTCGATGCAAGCCCCGGACTTGATGCCCTCGTACCGATCTTGACGGAGGATCTTGTACATAGATCGACCAAGTCAGCAATTTACCGCCTCAGATGTCTTGCGGGTGCTGTTAGATATGCCGGTTCATCTGTCTTGAAGCACCGTGATAGTATTGCTGCTGCCATTACGTACGCCCTTTCCAAATCTGATGATAAGGTTTTATTCAAGACGGGATGTAAACTCCTTCGTCATACATTGTCATCTCAATGCGAAGAGTATCCTATCGCTCAGTCATCTCACCCGATGAGACAACTCAATGGAGAGGCGACGACGTATGTTCCTGGGGCGAGTGCTGAGCTGAAAAGCGATGGTGTACATTGGTGCGTTCCTTCTGGCGAATCAATCGATTTCGCAGTTGCTTTAATCGACGAATTCTGTTTGAAACGTTTGAGTATCCTTGGGATTACAGCGGGAGATATTCAGAAATGGAGACAATCTCTCCGTGTTCTTCGTTACACGCTGAGAGGTAGTTTGGGTATTCTTTTGGATGATACTGCTGATGCGATTTTGTCCCAAGAAGGAGAACTATGCCCGAAAGAAAAGGCGACAGCTTCTCTAATCAAGAAATCTTCTCCAGATTCCCAGAAGATCTTAGGGGATCTTCGCCGAAGGCTGTGCTTCAACCTGATGGATATCACATGTCTGATCGCTAGGAAAACGATCGATTGTGAGTCTAAATCAACTGAAAATGGAGGCGAAGACCAATCAGAGAAGAAGGATCTAGGCCTTTCGATCAGTACGGACGCCAAAGTGTGCAATGAAGTGGTTGAGATTTCGGAGCTTTTACTTACCCGAAGGGGAGCCCAGTACCAATCATCTAGTTCCAAGACTATTTGGAGGGGACAAAAGGAGATTTTGACTGACTTCGTCCTTGAGTCTGAGTGCGATTACATTCAACACGTATTGCTCCGTGCAGATGATGAATCTCAGAGAGGCTCCAATTCGCTTTACAAAGATGGAGAGGACTCTGGAAAGACTATTTCTAGGTGTCTCCTTGTAAACAGAATCCACCTCACCAACCAGGCACTCACCGCTACTGCTTCTTCGCAGATACCCCGTCGATTGAAGAAGATTCGAGACGGGGCTGGAACGAACGCTACTCTCCCAGCAAGCCTATTCACTCTTGATATGAGCATGGAAACTCTACGATCGCACTTGAGCAGTGAGGAACTGCCTTTCCAGGACGAGAATTGTACATCACTTCGAGCGTATGAAGCAGTGATCGACGGTTTATGCAATCTATCGTGTCACCCGAACATCAATGTTCGAGGCAATGCTCTCAGCATCACAGACTTCTTATTGACCCGATTTGGTTGGGTTGTCAAACACCGCACATCACGCTTCATCGCGGCAATAACACTCCGCGATGAGGAGCTCAAGGGAGTCGATGGAATTCCATCCACGCAGGCACTGGTCAATCAATTGAACTCACAGGGTAAAAGAACCCGTTTTGCAGAAGTTGTGAAGGGTGTGCTGAAGCTTGCCGGCCTTCCTAAGGTCATGAAGCACATTATGTGGAACGAAGCTGATCGCTTTGAACTCGTCAAAACAGTGTGCGGTACACAGCGTTTGCTCAAGCTACTCCCACCTGAAGATGTAGCAAAGGTCGTGTATTACGTCAATTCAATCTTCCTTCTATTTCGCTCTAGGAACTTTTCACTGCTTCGTGTGTCAGAAGCGGATCAGACGGCTCATGAATCTTGCTTGGGATTTCTACTTGATATGCTCCAAGATGGATCCAAATCAGCTGTTGCACCGGAAGATAGTGTCGAGCAAAACGATGACGCCGATGCTGGAGAGATGCACTGGAGGGATCGTCTTGTTGCGTCTTGGTTCCTCCTAAAGTTTGTTGACGAAAAGGATCTAGTCAGCACCAGCCCTGAACTTATTTCGAAAGTATGGACAACGTGCTTCAAGCTCATCGAAGAGGAGGTGGGACAACCCATACAACGAGTATCTTTGGGCTTGTTGGGGAGATTGGTTTCTCTAGCATTAGTTGATTTGTCCCAACCCGAAGCTAGTTCCACGCAGCAACCTGATCTTAGTTTACTCCGAGATTTTTTAACCAGTGAGAAGGCATGTAAAGCATTAGGGGATGCCCTTGTATACGATCATAGAGAAGATAGCAGCGTTGGTGGCGGCCACGGTGCCCAGTGGTCGTCTGGAGTTCAAGAGATCATAAGAGATGCCACTTCTAATCTTGCTCCAAGGACATTGNGGTGCCCAGTGGTCGTCTGGAGTTCAAGAGATCATAAGAGATGCCACTTCTAATCTTGCTCCAAGGACATTGTTTCCATTTCAGAGAGTCTCGGTCAAAACCAGTATCTACAAGCTTCAACACTCTCAGCTACTATGCAGTGCATTGTTAGCCATTGGTCACGAGAATGCAAAAACAGCATCGGAATACCTTCTAGCAATCGCAAAAGAATTGGTAGCTTCTCCTCCATCTGAAGATCAGAGGAATCAACAGTGTACATCCGCAGAGATACTAGGTGGCGTATGCAGAGCAATGCTGTTTTACAGCAAGAGTCCCGAAGAAAGCGAGACCATTTGGGAAACGATGTTGCTTCCATTTTTAGAAGATGCCGTGCAGAAGACACCAACGTATATTATGGGGGCCTTCTTCGATGCCTGTCGTTACGGTATTCATCACTTCCCGCCGAACCATTTCTTTCCTCTATTAAAGTTCACAGTGTCGAAAGTTCAAACTACGTTGTGGCAACGTGGTGGTGACGATGATACTGAACAAGGCGGTGGTGTAGCAACTGCCATGGCAGATCGTTTTGCTTTACAGTCCAAGTGGCTTTACTTTATTCAGTCCGTTCTTATTGAGTTNACTGCCATGGCAGATCGTTTTGCTTTACAGTCCAAGTGGCTTTACTTTATTCAGTCCGTTCTTATTGAGTTAGATGGTGAAGATGATGTAGGAGCAGCGTCCAAACTTCCGTGGTATACAGTTGGTTTGCTTGAATCAAATGCTGCACCTGCTTCGGAAGGTTCAGGAAACAAAGATGAAATCGAGTTGGGGCAATGTTGGACACATGTTTCCGAAACTCTCATTCCATCACTTCTAAATGCTATTGGGCATCCATATGACAAATGCAGAGACCACATCGCATCATTATTATTTCGAATGTGTTACTGCCATCGTAAGTTCATCAACACACTAGGATATGGAAAGGAAACACACAACACAGACCCGGGCGTAGCAATCATGACTCAGCTTGTAGGCCTTCAAGACTCGACTTTGTATTCATTTAAGGAAAAGAATCGAGCGCTTGGAACGGCGAGAAAGTTCGTAGCGTATTGTGTTGTGTGTTTCCTTTCCATATCCTAGTGTGTTGATGAACTTACGATGGNAAATTGGCAGATAAGGCAGGCGTGCGCACACTTTTTGCGATGTTTCCAAGGTGTTCACAAATTTTTGTTATCTGAAGAGCAAGCCAACACTGTTTTGTCGATAGCAATTTCTCTTTTGTCAGATGACCGTCGTGAAGGTAAGGAGTTGTCTCGAGGTAGGCGTGTCTTTTGAATTTCCTTCATCACAGAAAGCTCACATCATTTGTTTTGTCTTTCAAAGTTTCTACTGCGGCTACATCCGCTCTCACCGGTATACTCGTAACAATGCCACAATCCGCATTGGAGGAGCTTGTGGCAAAATACATTAAAATTGCTAACAAGTCTGTGAAAAAGAAAAAGAAGAAGGTCCTGGAAGCAGAACTATCAAAGGAGGAGGCAGAGGAGAAAGCCACCAAAGAGAAGCAGAGGGCGAAAAGGCAGCAAAGATCGGTGTTTGTTCTTTGTGCTGTTGTGATGGGACGCCCTTATGATACGCCGCCTTATATTCCTGAAGCACTAGCGGCTCTGTCAAAACATTCATTTGAGCAGCGTGCCTCCTTGGGTGTAAGAGAGGAGGTCAAACGAGTATGCAGTGAATTCAAGCGAACTCATACTGACAACTGGGAGGCTCACAAGAAGCAATTTACTCGGGAGCAATTAGAGGCGCTCGAAGATGTCGTTAGTACTCCCCACTATTATGCGTGAGGCTTGAGATGAGTAGAATATAACAACTATAGAGTGTACAGTCGTTCACTAGATAATATTAATAGAAGATAATTGCAGAGAGGGCGTTGGCGAGAGTTGGTGCTGTTAGTCGTAGGAGTAGGAGGGAGTTGGACATCGGTTAGTATCCAAAGTCACGCTAGAGAGCACCATTACAGGCACCGTCCCCACGGCCCTCGCTGCGTTCCAACGGATGTTCCTCGGAACCAGCCCGATTGGGTTGGTTCCGAGGAACATATGAAACGCATGGGTATACCTGGTGCTCTCTAGCGTGACTTTGGATACTAACCGATGTCCAACTCTCCCACAACTAACAACACCCCCTCTCGCCTCCACCCTTTGTACTTTTATTCATCCTCCTCTCATCCGGCTGCAACGACATCTCACTCGTCTTCACGTTCACCCACCTCCTCTAATACTTTCATTGTTATCCCTGCCCCTCTCCCTCTTACATCTCGATAGTACCCCCTCTTCTTCGCTATCATCCGCGTTCACCTGTTACTACAACAACTACACCCTCTTTTGTCTTCACCTTCACCACCTTTTTGCCCCTCTTCTTCGTTACTCATTTCTCCTCCTCTTCTTGGTCACCCTTTCATCGTCATCACTGCTCCTTTCCCCGTAATCACCACCTTTTCTGTTAATAATAAACGAGCACATCGTCATCTTTGCTACAAGTTCCTTCACTGAGTCACAACCACTGTCCAACGTAGACATGATCCGATAGAACTTGTCGTTCGGAAACTTGTAGCCCATTTGGTCCTGCTGGAAGTCCCCCTGTGTCTCGTTCTTTTTCATGTGTACGACAATGTCTCCCATATCTTTTAGACTGTTGGGAGTGATTTTCATGTCATCTAACTGCTCTCTCAACTCTCTATTTTCCTGTTCAAGTCGCTCTACTCTGGCCTGAAGCTCAGTGGTATCAACTGCAGCTTTGACTTCTTCCTTTTGAGGTACGTTGAGGATTGAATCAAAAAATGCAGCCTCGGCACAAAGGTTGTCAAAAGAATCTCCCAACAGCTAAAGACATAAAAGTTAGAAACAATATCTACACAATCGTGTCACAAGAAAAAATTCTCACTCACCTCATTATTTGATGTGGGCATACTTTGTGCGGGGCTTTCGGAGACAAATTTTGCAAAAGTCTTAAGATCTCCTAATATCTTGCTTTCACTTTTCTCTCTCACTTTCACGAGGTGTTCCTTTCTCTCATAATGGAGTCGCAGCTGGCCTTCGTCAGGGAACGACTCTTTGCACTGAGTGCATTCTAACTGACTGCAACCTGGCTTCTGTGCCATTTTTTGCTTTGCTTTTGTAACTAGTTGCTCAACTTTCTTCGACGTATAGTTGAACACAATTTCGGCTTTGTCTGTCCACTCTTGTATTTTCTGTTTGCATTGCGCCTCCGTAAAGCCATCATTCTTCCTAATGAGAGGGCCTGGCGGGGAGGAAGCAGGTCCGCTGATTAGAAGAGGATCACTCATCTTGTAGCTTGTAACTGCAGCTTAGTCTGAGAAGTATATCATGGTTTACGCCTCTCTATGAAATGAACCGTTCATTGCGTGCTGCATCAATTTCTGATGAGATTTTGAGGTGAAGTTGAAGTAGGATCCTCAGGATACCGCTCCGACATCCAACCATCCAAGAGCCACGTCCCCGGCAAATAAATCGCAACCATAGATTCTGTGGCTTCGCACGCATCATCATATCTCTTGGGGCAGCTGTGAAAATTTGACAGAATCACTACCATACCCAAACGACATGCGTCATCGATTGAGTTTCTCAAAGAAGCTTTAACCAAATCCTATCTGCTACCACCTATCTGCCACGTGCCACTTCTGCAATACATCACCTCTGCGGTGTGTTGGTTTATTCAGTTCTTTTTTCTACTAAAGATATCATCATCTCATAACCTCTGATGACTAGTTGCTGCAGGCTTCACTTGCACCTATTCCTTCCATCTTCCATCACTCTATCACCATCACTTGCGTTGTTAAACATTCGAACCTCTCTCTCTCATTTCACTGCATATAATCAATCCGCCTAGCCCGATCCACATCATCACTAAATTGCAANGAACCTCTCTCTCTCATTTCACTGCATATAATCAATCCGCCTAGCCCGATCCACATCATCACTAAATTGCAAATGTCCTCTCCACTTCTTCCTTAAATAATTCTCACTCCTCATCTCTTCCAAACGACTACGTGTCCTATCAAATGCAAACACCTCATCACAATGTTCATTTTCTAAATCAACCTGAAACATCTGATCTGGACTTGTTTCCGCCTGTATTACTAGCTTGACATGATTCTCATATAATGCATCGATTAATGTAATCCACCGTCGGACGAGATTAACTTCATGATAATGTAACTTGGGTACATCTTCAATAAAGACAGTATGGAATTTTTCGCCTATGGCAAGATAATCTGCGGCACCTTTGGCCTTGCCACATAATTCATGGAAGGAAAATCGAGCAATGTTGTATTCTTCACTTGCCCTTGGAACTATCACCTCACGACCTTGTACATCCAATGATACCGGACCAATTATTGATCCCTTCGTCAAATGTTGAAACAATTTATCAAATCGTCGTTTCATCTTCTCCATATTCTCATCATTTCCATCACCCCCACCAACAAAGTAAACACGTGTCTTCCCACTACCATCATAACTATCCCCCTCATCATCCTTCTGTACCAATCTATAATCCATATCACTATCCCACATACTTATCACATTACATTCCTCCTCTAACAAATCAATAAATGGTACGAATAAATCACGTTGTAATCCACCCTTGTATAAATCGCACGGAGGACGGTTACTCGTGGCAACGATGACTGCACCACGTTCAAATAAGGATGTGAATAATCGTTTGAGTAATACAGCATCGGCAATATCAGTTACTTGAAATTCATCAAAGCAAATAATCTTCCCATGTGATAAGGTTGATGAAACGACATGTGATATGGCAGCATCTCCTTGTAACTTGTGTATAGTTTTGGCAGTGTGGAGTGATTTATGTATATTCAGCATGAATTTGTGAAAGTGTACCTTCTGTTTCATCTTTTGCTGTTGTTGATGTTGCTGCCGTTGCTGTCGTGCCGAAGTCATCATGGCAATAGTAGTCCTATCATCATCATACATGGTACATGAATTATCGGGTAATGAATCGTAGAATAGATCCATACAGTATGTTTTACCACATCCTACTCCTCCGTGGAGGTATACCCCCCTTGGTTTGACATTCGTTGTGTTATTTGCTGCTGCTGCTGTTGTTGTTGTTGTTGCTGTTGTTGTTACTGTTGCAGTGCTTCTGCTCGAAGGGGAAGAATTACTGTTGTTGCTGTTGCTGCTCTTATTAGAGCCCCATGATGAAAAGAGACTTGATAAACTCCAGCCACCACCACTTCCAACATTACTTCTTCCAACATTATCATCATTATCATCATTAACGCTCTCATGAAACAAGGGTGAATTAATATACCCCAAACAATCATTACGAAGTCGATCTAATTCAGNCAGTAGCACTCTCATGAAACAAGGGTGAATTAATATACCCCAAACAATCATTACGAAGTCGATCTAATTCAGATAAAGCACGTATCTGATGTATATCGTTTGATACTTCACCCGAGTTGACTAGTGATTCATAGTGTTCTAATACGCTGCCTCTTTCGTTGTCGTTCCCGTTGTTGCTGCTTTTGTCAGTACAATCATCGTCTGATGACTGATCATCAATAGTTATTGTGTTCTCTACAGAAGATTTCAGTGTGCTAAACAAGTTTAGATTATGTTGATGATTGATGGACTTCTTCCTCATGCTACTGCCATCATTCTTTGACATCGACAATAATGACAATGCACGCACTGTTGCTGCACAAGTAGACATTATTGAAGGATGAGCAGCGATGATTGAATGTTGAGAAGGATAGTTATTACCGCCATAATACTGACGACTACTGATGACTTGTTGACACAGATTGTAGCTACTACATAATAATATGAAGCTGCTGCGACGATAATAATGATGTTGAGATTGTGCAGCAAAGGTAGTATATGAAGCGTTCTTCTTGTTGCATTGATGATAATATTTACGCACATGTCGAAGAGGATTCTTCTTAGTTGAGCAGCGTAGTAGCGGCGGTCTCGTCATGATTATTTATTTTGAAGAGATAAGTGAAGAATTATGGTTTATTGTAACCCTCTAAGTACTCTCTTGCTCAACAATTGTTTCTCTGTTTTGAGCTGTGTAGGCGAGGGGAGACACAAGATAAAATAACAAAGTAGGCTCTTGCAGTTGCCAAATCCCTGCTGTGATGTGCGGCTGCAGTTTCTATCACCCATCACCCACCACCAACTTGATTGAGGATATGCGGTACTTTTGGATCTTTCACAGCAGGTTGAGTTTCTCTCATCTGATG